>CM054181.1:27823356-28105856 GCA_028829895.1 Sinotaia quadrata
AAAACATTTTCAAACTTGTAATTATTTTGTAAAATGTGAAATCTAGCTTTGTTTCCCAATCTGAATGCAGTATTATAAAAACAGTCTGAAATTTTCAATTAATTTGAAGACATTAACAAATACAATGATTGGTTCTTACATCTATTTGCCTCACTAAGTAATGTGACTATATTTTAACTGAGTAAATATCATATCCTGTAAGAATAGCTCAAATTAAGAGCTGTGGAATGAAAAATATTCAAATGTGGCCATTATTTTTGGCCAGGTCAATGAAACGTAGTATATTATACATATATTAGGATATAAAAACTCAACAGATTCATGATTAGTTTTAATTCATTCTCATTGAAATGAGACAAGTTAATATCACAGTCGGCAAAATAATAATTTTAATATGGATTATAAAAATATGTATACAATGCCCAAGAGATTAGTATTGCTGTGCCAGGAGACATTTCCCTGTGCAATTCACAGCATATTAAAATTGCAGTTATAAGATGATGTTATTGCTTGCATATTTGTTCAAGAAAAATGGTAGATACATAAAAACAAAACAAAAAAACCAACCAAATTAAAATGATTTATGAAAGACATAATTTTAATCTTTTTTATGTGCCTGCTCAGTAAAATATGGCTTGTGTATCAAGTGCTATCTGCATTTATCGATAAGTCGGGGAAAAAATTTGTCATCATTGCAGGCCATCTGTTTGCGTTTCATTTTAGTAACAAATTAATTATTTGCTAATTTAAAAATAAATAAATATAAATTACCTGGAAAAACATTTTCAAACTTGTAATTATTTTGTAAAATGTGAAATCTAGCTTTGTTTCCCAATCTGAATGCAGTATTATAAAAACAGTCTGAAATTTTCAATTAATTTGAAGACATTAACAAATACAATGATTGGCTCATACATCCATTTGCCTCTCTAAGTTATTTAAGTAATGTGACTGTATTTTAATTGAGGCAATGTTTTATCCTGTAAGAATAGCTCAGATTAAGAGCTGTGGAATGAAAAATATTAAAATGTGACCATTATTTTTAGGCTAGATCAATGCAACATAGAATATACATATATTATTTATTAAGATATTACAATATAAAAACTCAACAGTCATTCATTCATGATTAGTTTTAATTCATTCTCATTGAAATGTGACAAGTTAATTATCACAGTCTGCAATATACCAATTTTAATAAAGGATTATAAAAATATGTAATATGTAAACATTTTCTAGTGCAATTCACAGCAATATTAATTATTTTTTAAAGTTTAAATTGCATTTATAAGAAAAGTTGATATGACTGTTTGCACACTTGTTCAAGAAAAATGATAGATACATTATGATTTAAAAAAACAACAACCCCAACAAACAGTAAAAATATAAGACTTATTCAAATTAAAATGATTTATGAAAGACATAATTTGTATCTTTTCCTGCTCAGTAAAATATGGCTTGTGCATGAAGTGCTATCTGCATTTATCGATAAGTCGGGGAAAAAAACACGTCATCATTGCAGGCCATCTGTTTGTCTCATTTTACTGAATTAATTATTTGCTAATTTAAAAATAAATAAATATAAATTACCTGGAAAAACACTTTCAAACTTGTAATAATTTTGTAAAATATGAAATTTAGCGTTGTTTCCCAAACAATCTAGATGCAGTATTATTAAAACAAATAGTCTGAAATTTTCAATTAATTTGAAGACAATAACAAATACAAATTACAATGACTGGTTCTCACATCCATTTGCCTCACTAAGTATTTTTATTTTATGTGACTTATTTAATTGAGTCAATGTTTTATCCTGTAAGAATACTAAGAATAGCTCAGATTAAGAGCCATGGAATGAAAAATATTAAAACGTGGCCATTATTTTTAGGCTAGGTCAATGCAACATAGAACATTATACATATATTACTTATTAAGATTAAGACATTACAATATAAAAACTCAACAGTCTTTCATTCATGATTAGTTTTAATTCATTCTCATTGAAATGTGATAAGTTAATATCACCGTCTGCAATATACCAATTTTAATATGGATTATAAACATTTCCTTGTGCAATTCACATCATTATTAATCATTTTTTAAAGTTTAAATTGCATTTATAAGTAAAGTTGATATTACTGTTTGCACATTTGTTCAGGAAAAATGGTACATAAAAAACAAACACCCACACACAGTAAAAATATAATCCTTATTCAAATTAAAATGATTTATGAAAGACATAATTTTTATCTTTTTATGTGCCTGCTCAGTAAAATATGGCTTGTGTATCAAGTGCTATCTGCATTTATCGATAAGTCGGGGAAAAAAATTTGTCATCATTGCAGGCCATCTGTTTGTGTTTCATTTTACTGAATTAATTATTTGCTAATTTAAAAATAAATATATATATTTACCTGGAAAAACATTTAAAACTTGTAATTATTTTGTACAATATGAAATCTAGCTTTGTTTCTCAAACAATCTGGATGCAGTATTATAAAAACAAATAGTCTGAAATTTTCAATTAATTTGAAGACATTAACAAATACAAATTACAATGATTGGTTCTTACATCCATGCCTCACTAATTATTTTTATTTGACTTATTTAATTGAGTCAATGTTTTATCCTGTAAGAATACTACGAATAGGTCAGATTAAGAGCCGTGGAATGAAAAATATTAAAATCTGGCCATTATTTTTAGGCTAGGTCAATGCAACATTGAACATTATATATACATATATTACTTATTAAGATTAAGACATTACAATATAAAAACTCAACAGTCATTCATTCATGATTAGTTTTAATTCATTCTCGTTGAAATGTGATAAGTTAATATCACCGTCTGCAATATACCAATTTTAATATGGACTATAAACATTTCCTTGTGCAATTCACAGCATTATTAATCATTTTTTAAAGTTTAAATTGCATTTATAAGTAAAGTTGATATTACTGTTTGCACATTTGTTCAGGAAAAATGGTACATAAAAAAACAAAACAAACAAACACCCACACACAGTAAAAATATAAGTCTTATTCAAATTAAAATGATTTATGAAAGACATAATTTTTATCTTTTTATGTGCCTGCTCAGTAAAATATGGCTTGTGTATCAAGTGCTATCTGCATTTATCGATAAGTCGGGGAAAAAATTTGTCATCATTGCAGGCCAATCAATGTTTGTGTTTCATTTTACTGAATTAATTATTTGCTAATTTAAAAATAAATATATATATATAAATAACCTGGAAAAACATTTTCAAACTTGTAATTATTTTGTACAATATGAAATCTAGCGTTGTTTCCCAAACAATCTGGATGCAGTATTATAAAAACAAATAGCCTGAAAAATTCTATTAATTTGAAAACACTAACAAATAACAATGACTGGTTCTTACATACATTTGCCTCATTTAATAAGTTTAACTGAGTCAGTCTTATATTTCATTGAAATATATGCACTAATACCTAAGATATGATGTTTTTACTAACATAA
Organism: Sinotaia quadrata; assembly: GCA_028829895.1. NCBI lineage: Eukaryota > Metazoa > Mollusca > Gastropoda > Architaenioglossa > Viviparidae > Sinotaia > Sinotaia quadrata. Next base: position 27,826,859 of record CM054181.1, read on the forward strand.
CCCTAAATCTCATTGAAACCCAGAAAAATCTTGCCCCTTCAGAGTTAGAAAAAGGAAAACGTGTGCACCTTAAAGGGTTAAAACACAACAAAAGAAAAACTAAACACCTCTCAGCATTATGAAAGCAAAAAATAAAAATAAAAAACCCACAGAAGCAGCAGCTCCACAAAGCCAGCCCTAGACAACAAAAAGAACAACTACTAACACCTCAATGGCAGTGGTGTTTAGAAAGCAACAGTATCTTCAGTGTGAATTTTTCAACCATCTGTATTGGCCTTCTACTCCAGTCTATACACATCCCAAAGGACACCACCGGGGAGAGTGACAACAATGATGATGTAAAATGATGCACTCTGACAGTTTTATTACTATTGCTACAAACTATTAATGTCATTCTTTCTTCCTTTTTTTTATTTTGTTGAAATGATTGGTGAAAAGTGTAAAATAATTTTAAAAAGAAATAATGTTTGAAAAAAAAATGAGAGAAATTAAAACAAAACCCAACATATACACACTAATGATGCTGTGGGATTAGGTCTGTTTTAATCAATTAAATTTGCTTACATCATCAGTAAGAAATGAGGACTGTGCAAAATTTATAATGGATTGTTCATAAAACGAGCAAATTTAAACATAATGGAACATCTGTGATAAAGAAAAATATCAGCTTTAGTCTCATAAACTGTGGCCCTTCACCTTGAAAAGTGTAAACCAAATTTAACATTCAAATATGAAAAATAAATTGTTTGCCATCTTGGCCCTGACGTGATTAGTTCATACATGACAATTTTCTAAAGTGCAGGCTATGTGCCTGTAAATTGCAACCATTTTTATTTAGATAATTCTGCAAGGAAGAGAGTGAAATAAATGGTTTTTTTATAAAATAAAAAAAAAAAAATCACACAACCTCACAAAAAAAAAAATAAACAACCAAACAGAAAAATAAGCATTTTTATTGAAATTACCCAAGTCTCAGATTTAGTAAATACATCAATATTTTCAGATATATGCTTGTCTAAGTTAATCATCATTGACTTAGGTCTGTTATTAATTATGTAATCTTATGATCAATGCAAACATAGGAATCCCATTAAGTTGATTAACTCCTTTTCTGTGGATACCTTTCCACAAATTAAGTAGAAATCACAGATATTTACAGACAATGAATACAAATTCATTTACAATTTTATATACCTAATATATACTAATTACTATATAGTAATAACTAGTTTTGAGCATTATAAAAATAAAGAAATAAGGTAATACTAATAGACACATAGTTATTGCCACTATTTTCAATTTTTATACAATGTAGAACAAATCAGCAATTCTTTTGTCAAAGATTTGTTATAAAGACTAAAAGAGTAAAAGTAAAACTGCCACCTCTGAGTCTGACCAACATATGCTGACCAATCACTTAGGTTCATTCTATGGAAAAGAGTTATGCTGGATGATTTAAGTCAGAGATCACACTAATGAAGTTACATGTGCATGGAGGGAATGGATTTAAAGGCTGTATATGATTTTGTGGGGGGAGCATACATCATCACATACATCCTGGATAATTTGTCTGCTTGAACTTCAAATTCATTCAATTATGTGTATCATTCTAAATGTAATAAAATTTAATTTTAAAGTAGAAAATAAAAAATTGCAAATAAAAAACTTTTCACACATGATGAGAGTGCCATCATTTTCATCAGAGTGATTACATGGAAAGCAGGTATTCCTATAATCCTAAACATCAAACTTGCACAAGTGAGGTTATACATCAAAATTCATATATGGAAATAGAGCATAATCTTTAAATCATTATTATTATTATTATATTACAGAAAGCTGATAGAAAAATTACAAGGTTGTAAAGGCACTGTTGTCACACAACGAACATATTAAAGTAGCAGGTGATCTAAAAGTAAAAGAGAATATATGCTTATGAAAATTTCTGCATGCTCATTAAAGAATTTTATTAACCCAACACAATCCATCCAAAATTTCAAAATTCTTTGCACTCTACACCAATGTACCCAATGGCCTGGTCCCTATCTGTTTAGCATGAAGTGTTAGTCATTAGTGCCATTTTGAACATAAATACTAAAAACAGGCCTACATGATACATCAGCTACAAGTATAGATGATGGGTCTTTTACCTGTAGTGATTAGGCAGACTAACAAAAAGTAACATTTAACAAGAAATGAAGAATACTAATGAGGTCAAATAAAATACTGTTTTCATTCCAAGTTTCACATTAAAATAAAATTACATTATTTTTTTTTGTTCTTACAAAATGGGTTTTTTTCTAATAATACTAGTAATACCAGTAATAGTAATACAGTGAAAAGATCTATATATGTCTGCAGCTAAAGAAACACCAGGTATTTACACAAATGGTTCAAAGTATAATTAATAGAATTAAAAGTATATCATCAACATTCCAGATTAATTTACGTTTTACAAAATTTATAGAAATATATTTACTGAATCAGTTTTCAAAATTCAAGGTTGTGCTGAAAGAACTTTGGAAGAAAAGAAAGACAACCAAGTAAAACTAAAACTAAAAGGCATTCTAATCCAGCAGAATATAGTATACTATAGGTTTTCATATTTTCCATTTCAAGTGCAGACTCTTGGAATACCAATGGTCCCACCACCACTCTTCATTTTAATTTTTACTCTTTCTTTCTATTTTAATATAATAATATCTGACAGACATATTTATAACAATATAAGCACTAAAGCAGAAGTTAAAAGCTCACTTTTGGAGAGCAAAGAATGGTATAAATAATAAGTACCATAAAATTAAGGAATTATTCTTGGACAGAACTGCTATGACTAGGATTAGTAGGAAAATATATAACTCTATGCATGCAACATTTCAAACTATCCAAAAATTCAGAAAAGAAAAAATACTGCATGTTTCAAGGTCTCCAACCTCCCAGTCCCAGACAAAATCAAGGATGTCACTTTTGTCAGTCATCATTGATCATTGGAGTGATCTTCAGACAAGTTTTCATGCAGCTTGTGTTGCTTTTAAACAACTCTTGGGGATCATTCCTTTTGAATTTGATGCCATTCAGTCTCAGTTCTCACTCTCACTGAGATTCAGAATGAATGAGAATGTGATGATGTTCAAAATAAAATATCTAAATTACAATAATACAAATCAACCAACAAAATGAACTGAAAAAGAGTGTTTGCTTGTGAAAATAACTAACTAATAACTTCTTACTTTTTCATTTTATTTCATTTCAATTTGTCTCAATTCAAAGCTGTAGAATTTCTTTTAAACTGATAAAAATGATACAGGCCTATTCACTAACTCAGACAACTGTGACATAATTCCTTTTCAACAGTAAGAAGAATGGCAGAGTTCAATGCTGAAGACATTTTTTTGTGTGTGTTGGTTTCTTTGCATGGAAATTGATTTTCATTAGTGATTCCATTATTATTTAATTTATAATATTATATATTAAGCATTTACATTCACTTGTTCCTGTCGATAATGATTTTTTTTTTAAAATCCGGATAAGCATGTCTTAATTTTTATTTGAAATTTAAAAGCAAACATCAAAACATGAAAAAAATTAACTTTAAAGCAAATCTTAAGTTAAAATTGTGGCATATAGTCAACATATTTTTTACCGGATACTACAGTACATGTAAAATCAGTAGGCCTAGGCCTAATTGTCAATAAAGTATACTATGAAATTACATAGATCTTCTCGGCAAATAATTTTGCAGTTACAAAGAGTACAGTATTTCTGTTTTAGTGTTTACCCATTTCTCATTTCTTTCCACCATTTTGCACACGATGGCACGTGGCGGATTGTTCACTAAGCGCAAACGTTCTCGCAAAGCGCCACCCCGCTCGCGTAGTTTACAGACCAATAAACGTGTTTCACTTATTTTTTGTCGTTTCTCGCTCAGGTAGTTTACGCTCTGTGGAGAGTAGAGGGTCCGGAAAGTTCCATTAGAAAAAAATATATTAATTAGCCTCTCCTAACAAGCCTATTGGGTTGTGTTTCTGTTGTGTGCAATTTTATTGTGACTCAGACTACTGCTTTACAAACTCGGATATCAAAACAAGTATAGTTAGTACAGAAAAGACAATACAACACTTTCTATTAAAATGTCTACATACTGTTCAAAAAAACCCACCAGAACAGACTACCACAGAATATATATAGAGTCTTGCACTGCCCGAATTCTTGTTAGTGCAGTCGTTGCTCGCGCATAACGCACATTGATTAAATGTAGGGGACGCTTCCGGCTTCCGCCGCTTTCGTGCGCATAACTCACACACACACTTCCTTCCATTTATAACATCAGAAAATCTCGAAGCCGTTTTTTGCAACGCGGTTTTAATGGTCATTGATCTTAACATTTTATTTAAAAAAATCTCTCCGTGAAGCAGTTATCCGAATTGTAAGGAAGTTCTTGATTTCAAATTTGTCTCATATAAGGTTTGTACAAAACAGCCCAGAGAAGGCTAAACTGACACTGAATAAACCTAAAGATAGTAACTGTAATTAGTAAATGTAATACGCTGAATCTGATTTAAAATGCAGCAGATTTCTTATTTTGGTTTTTCTTTTATTGGTTATGTTAAAGACAACACCGTAATTCATTCTTTAGTTTAGTCAGCGTTCGTCATTTAGATTTAGTTAGCCTATAGCTGTTATAACTTAGGATTATTATTTAAAATTGAGAAATCTGTAAACAAACAACACTGACAAAAATCATATTCCCAAGTTAGAAATTTTTAATTACATATATTTAAAAGTAATATGAAAGTTGCCAAGACTTCTTGTGGAAGCTGACCACAAGTGTACAATTCTGACAAATTATCATTTTTATAACTGAATTTGTTTCAGTTGAGTTACTATAAAGATTCTCTTTCATTTTCAAATATAGTATAAATTTGCCTAATGGCTTATTTAGAAGTAATCAGCTCGTGTGCAATACTGACAAATTACCACATTCTTACAATAGGATATGACAGTTGATATTTTTTTAAATGTCAAATTTGCTTCATCAGTTCATGTATTATTAGTTTGGGAAGCTAACATTTGATCTAGTGTACAATAAATCTGAATAATAAAATTATTATTTATGCACAGTTATTCATTAAAACTAAAAGGGGAACATAATATTAATTTTATTTTAGTCATACTCATAAGTAATATATTTAACATTAGAATAAAACAGACTTAATTATCAACATAAACCTAATTCTTATTTTAGATTTTGGAGATAAGTAAAGAAAATTGATAATTATTATTTTTAATGGTTTGTGCTTGGTATTTTTATTTTGAATATTCTTTAATATTTTATCAATTTATTCAACTTTATGTATACAGAAAGATGCTTTTCTTTATCACTATATCACTTATCAGATAAGAGATAATTAACACACAATAATATTTTTGGATTGCCTAGATGTATTTTATTAATATTGTTTTTAAATCTAGGTATTTGAATAGAATTAGAATGGCAGCAATTTCAAATATCGAGGCAGTACAGGAGACAAGAGATGAACAGAGAGAAGGAACACCTATATCTTCACCAGAAAAAGAAAAAGTAGTGACATTTGGAAGTCAGTATTGCCTCACTTGTCCTCTATGTCTTAAGGCTCTGAAGCAGCCAAAACAGCTGGAGTCATGTTTTCACATTTTTTGTGCTATCTGTATAAAGCCAAATATCACTAATACTCAAAATGATCAGAAAATTAAGTGTCCAACTTGTGAAAAAATGTCTTCCTGTCCAGCAGATGCATTAGCATGGCTTTCCAGTGACATCTATCTTGATGTCACTCCTGGGTCTATTAGTACCTTCACAGAGTCTGGCAACATTTCTTGCAGCAATCCTTCTCATGCAGGCAGTTTTATCACTGCGACTCGTTTCTGTCTTGAATGCGGAAAGAACTTCTGCAGTAACTGTTACAGTGATCATGTTGACAACGATGACTTCAAAGCCCATCACAGTCTTCCTTTATTTAAAGCAGAAGACACATGGACAGTCAGCAAAAAGGTCCGGTCTACTGGAGCTACTGTGGAGGAAGATGAAGAAGAAGCAGACAGTCAGGCATCTACTGGCAAGCTCCAGTGCCCTGTATGTCGTAGCACAGATGACTGTGAGCATCTCCAGAGCATTCATAAACTTAAGCAAATTAATGGTCATCAAGTAGAAACCTGTTACATTCCCTCACATGCACCTGCTAATAAACTGATAGCTTACTGCATTGAGTGTGAAGAACCCATTTGTATGTATTGCAGTAGTATAGAACACAAAATGCACAAGTCAGTTGATATTAATAAAGCTAAAGCAAAGAAGAAAATATCCCTGGAGGAATGGAAAGAGGAACTTTACACATGGAAGCAGATATTTCGTGATGCCTTCTTACGTGTTGTTGCTGCAGAAAGAAATTTCAAACAGCACATTCTTGACATTCAGAGAGAAATGAGTGAAAGAAAGGCCAAAGTTCAACTGGATGTTGAATATGCCTTTCATCAAGCCTGCAATATTGTTAAAAACACTGGTGACAAACAGGCAGAACTTAATCAGCAAAGCAAGGAGATGTTCATGGAAGTAGAGTTTTTCACTGCAGTAATAGAGCTTGTAGAAAAGGCTCTTGCGACTACGAGTACAGATATTGAAGTTGTGCGAGTCTGGAAAGCTGTTAGTTTTCTTATTGAATCCATGGGCAAAGAATCAGAGAAAAAGAATGCAAAGGTGACTGACCCAGTGCTACCTCAGGATATTAAAGAGAAATGCCTAGTTCTGCCTTCACCTAACTGCATAAATCCGGACCTTACCATGCTTTCAAGAGTTGGAGTTGAAAGTACTGTACTGGAACTATGTTGTAAACCACTTAAGGTAATTTATTTGTATTTAAGGTAGAACTGTTGTGTTGTTTGTTTTTTCCACAATAGAACTGAAAAAATAAGTTTTGAATAATATTAATAATTGCTCATTTTGAAAGTTTTGAATTGAGTTTATTTTCCTCAGTAGATAACTATGAGCATGTTCAAATAAATGAAAATAAATAAGCGTAGTTATGCTTAATCTTAGGTATAATTGTTGTTATTGATAATATATTCTTTACCACAGAAAGTTGGAGCTGGTATATAAATATAATGCTAAGAAATAAACTACAAGTCATAAAATTTAATTATATTAAATTTAAAATTTTACTTTGATAGAATTAGAAATAGATGGGCAGTTTATGTGATGTTTGCATTGCAATTTGCATCCATCCATCCCTTCCCATGCACTGTAATATGAATTATGATTTGGTCATATTACTCTTGCTTGTGCTAGTGCTACTGCTAAATTACATCCTCATCTGACACATCTTTATTTTTTATCTTTATGAGTTTATCTTTTATCTTTAAAAAAATTTTTTTTTGTAGCTTATTCAAGTTATTGCCTTCAGTTCAAACAGAGATCAGTGTAATGTTGATTAGTTATGACTATATATATATGGTGATACTCATAATCTTTTTATTGTACTTTCATTACAGTAAAACAGCTAAAAATTAAAGCTTTAGTAGAAGTAAATAATATTTTTAGTTGGTTTAAAGACCAAGTGAAATGGAATCTAGGTCAAACATAGTTTGTGAAGAGATTTGTCCTGCTACTAAGACAAAATCCCAAGCCCTCAGGGTAAAAACAAGCAGAATGGGGGTTAATTGGCTGCCAATGTAATTTTCTCTGGTACACTGTACCACTTTGATCCAATTCATGCTGATGACAGCGAAAGTTCATCTGATAGTAGTTTGCATACTATTTTTAATCATGTTGGAGACACCAAGGAAACAGTGACTGATGATGGCCATGTCTGGTAACTTATTTTTCTGATAATATATAATAGAGTAACTGTACTACATGCTGTACGTTTGTAGTCCTCATTATGCTTATAGACATAATTCTAACTATTATTAATATGAGTGTTACGTTTCCAGTATTTCTTTATAGACCCTGCCTAGGATAATTAAGGACTTTAAAGATAATAGATTAAATTTTAATTCCTTCTCTCTATCCTATACAGACTGGTTGCTCAACTTATCATTTGACTAACTTAAAAATGTGTCTTTTAGTGCAGACAGCAGATTTACAAACTGATAAATTGCGTACGTTAGCTGGGTTGGAGTCGTTAAATTCCTCTAAATTAATATGCATTCATTACGTCATTCAGCTCAACCGCCCCCATCCAATCCATGAAATAATCATTAGGTCTATTATGCATAAGAATTAACTACGAAGAGGTTTAACAATTAAAAATAAGATTTAATAAAGTTTAACAATTTAACAGTAATCAAATACGAGCGCGAAAGTCTATTTCTTAATTGCGCACGAACGTGCTTATTGTTTCTTGAGAAAGAGTGCCCAATTGTGTCTTATTGAACTTTAGTCATCTGAGAGGTACTCAGCTTATGTCCTTGTGACGCCTGGTTTCTTGTTCCAGTCCGACCCGGTCTATCCCACTGTAGTTGCACCAGCGGAAATGCACGTGGCATACAAGGGAAAATGTCCTTTTAGTTCGCCAGGTGTACTTGAGATTAGACCAGCATACGCCTACACGTTGACGTTGCTTTAATGGTTGTAGACCTTTCTGGAAGAGCTGAACTCTCTCAACAGAGTTCAAACCGGCTTGTACAGGATTTCAAGGACAAAGACAAAGACAACTTGTCCAAGCTCAAAGTGAAGACAAAGACGAAGAGGTCTAAGCTCCAAGTTCAAAGACCGACCTATGGAAACAAATGTGTCCCATAATCGTCTGCTAGCCATTTCGCTACTTAAGCACGATTAGTTCAAATGCACGAATTAGAAAGTCGACTGACGCGTTGTTTACAATTTAGATTAGAAAATATAATCTTCTCACGCATGTTACATTTAACAGTGCATGACGTATGAATTATCAAATATTTAAAATTAGATTTCATACAAAGGGATAATTCAAATCAAGCAAAGCGCTTCACAATTTACAATTAAAATTACACGCAATAATTTGAATTACATGCGAAATTCATATCGAGCGCAGGCACTCCTGGCTCTAGTGAATTTAAAGTCAATATAAATTAAAGTTATAATGGAAAAGAGTTACAATGATTTATATTCTATAACTTATAGGTTTTCAGTCATTTCAACGAACCGTGCTCAAGTTATATAGCAATAAATGATAATATATAACACAAGTACATACATAGCTTAAATATACAGAATACAATCAAATAAAAGTGATACCTTATGAGAAGTCGAAGTGTTTATCTCATCTATCACGCCGGTCTGTCCGTTTCCTATACGACTCGAGTAGCTGGCGTGGCTGTCGCGTAGCTAGTTGTATCTCCGAGTGTCGGACAGATGCGTTTTACCAATATTTATAAGAAAGCATAGAGCATATCACGTGACGGATCGCGTGGCATGTAGTTGGTTCTAGAACCTAGACAATGGGCCTAAAGTTACATAACGTCCTGACCTCTTTGCTGGAAGCTTCTCGATATGAATATCACGAGTGAGCTCCAAACAAAGGAATTTCAAATCTTGATATTTGAAAAATAAACAAGTGGGTCAAACAGTCAAGACATTTTAATCAGACTGTGACAATGAGCTATGTATGATCTTTATATGAACAAAGAAAGCTTTTTATATATAGTTTTAAAATAGTTTTGTAATTGTCATTTTATTTATATATATATATTACATTTACTACCAATTTATTACTATTACTGTATTAGTATTAGTGATAGTATTATAGATCTGTACTAACATTTAGAGAATAGCAGTATAGTTATTTTTTAAATAAATGATTATCATTCTTTATATAATTTTTAATTACTTCATTTTCTAAAAATGAACAATATAGAGAATAGCAGTATAATCTTGTTTTTAATTTTAATTTTATATATCATAATTTTTTAATTACTTTACCTACTAGTACTAGAACTAGTAGAAGAGTAGTTTCTTTTATATTTCTCTCTCTCTCTATTTTTCATGTTTGTGCATTATTGTCTGTATAAATGTTAATTTGTTTTTGTGTTTATTTTTTGTATGTGTACTGTTTTATTTATTTAAATTTAGTATTGTAAATCTAAAGCTTTTAAATTTAACAATTAATGGCTAATGTTATATTAATTTAATAGTTGGATAGTAAAAGTATTATAAAACTTAAATATATCATATATGCATTTCTTCTTATTAATATTGCAAAGATGCTACATTTACTAATTTAAAATGATTAACAATAATATCTACAGTTTCTGAAACTCCAAATGGTACTTAATTGCTTATTTGAAAGATAATAGACAATTGATTCTTCATTTTCACTTTTGATTTTTTTGTCACCATCACCAAGGTCAGGTCAGTGTCCATTTTGCTTTCCTTATCAGTCACATATTTTAAAAGAAAGGTCATCCATCTTTTGCATTGTTGAAAACAAAATATATCATAATTAACATATTCACTTCTTTTTCTTCACTATTCACTAAACGCTACTTATTCCTGTATTTCTAGATCAACAGGAATTTAATAGCAAGCAAGCTTATTTTTCCATGTCGCTTTCTCTACTTTGATTTTTCAGTCTATACAGAAAAAAGTAAGTGAAAGTTGGAACAGTTACTTCCCTTGTTTTGATTTTAGCCATTGAGTGCTCATGATCTGAATGTACTAGGGTCACACCAGATCTTCACTTGTCATTGGCTAAAATGTGCTGTTAATGTTATATATACATATAATGATTTGTCATGATATGAAAGATGGGTTTTAACTCAAAGTCATGTTGCTGATACACTCAAGTTTTAGAGATTTTCTAAGAGATACAACAGAATGGGATTCTGAACCAGTAACTAAAGGTACATATCAATCAAGAGTACATATTTTTCCTTCCAGTTCAAATAATTTCACTTTATGCTTTGGGTAATGTCACTAAAATACAATTTTCGCCATTTAAACATCAGAATTGTGCAAAAAAACTATATTTATTTTTAGAAATAATACAGATAACTGATTAAAGAAATTAAGTATCAGAATGAACCTTGTTGACCCTAGGCACGGATTTTGAATTTGTCACTTCACTGATTCATTGTGTCTTAAGACTCAATTTGCCATAGTGTATGAATGTGTGTGCATGCCTGGCATTCAGTGCATATATTTTGCATATATATATATATATAGGTGGATGAAGTACTGCAGTTCTTTAGCATCCTGCCACAATCTGAAACAGAAGCTCTAGTCTCCTGCAAGACTTCAGCTGGTCGCAGTGCAGTAGTAAAATACAGTACTGAAATGCAAAATTGTTATGATTTTCCTCTTGGAGAACCTGGTGAATACTGTATGGTGCCAGTACCAGGCAAAGGCATTGTGGCAACCTTATACCAGCCTGACCACTCGGATAGAATGGGTAAAAAACAGGTGAGTGCTGACAACACTTCTCAAAATTAAAATTTATTGTTGAGTAATAACTATTAAGTATTATTACTCTTAAAGTATTACGCTCTACCAGTTTATTTTCCTTTGAGTTTTCTTTGCTAGAGCTTCATTCATACACTGATTTGCACAACTTTTGATTTTGTTTTTAATTGATATTTAATATCGACGTTTTAAGAAAACTGAAAAGATTAAAATTACTTATTTACATGTTCAGAAGTTCTTAAGGATGACTCCAAACCATGTGTTCACTAATGCTTTTGTATAACTAGTGTTCACTAGTGTTGTATAACATGTAGATCATTTTTGCTATTGAATGATACATGTGTCTTTGTAACTATGTAACATAGACTAATGTTGACCTGTTGACAAGTGGCTTGCAATGTATTTCCCTAGATAATACAAGAGGGCATCACAGTTACTGAGTTAATAGAGTTAAACTTTGCTAAGACTTGATTAGAAAAGAAAATGCCTGTTTCAATGGCCTTATAGAACAGTTTAATAACAGTTTTATGGTAGGATATATATTTATTGCAATTAATTTAATTAATAAATTATGGGCACCAAACATGATAAATTTATTGTGGAGTCTGCAGGTAATGACTAAATGAGTACTTGACACAGTTTTTATCACTCAGTCATGTTCAGTTCTTACTCTTAATTGTTTCCTCCTCTAATATTTATAAAATCATTAGTGTAATATGGGTATTTTTATTTTCAACTAAAGCCTTCTTTGAAATCACCCAGTAATACTAATAGTTTTATTGATGTTAGGTATGCTTGAAAGTAAATATCCTAATGTTTTTTTGTACATTTTCCATAATTATAATAATAGTAATAATACTTTTACTAACAGAATCATTTGATTGTCCTCCATTTTTTATAAATGATCAGGTCATTATAAATATTTTTAAATAGGTAGTCCCAACATTGCTGTTTTTACAGGAATAAGTTGCATTTAGTGGACAAATTTAGTGATTTTCTGTAGCAAAGTTTGATAGTTTAATATAGTTATTGGTTGATGCAACTTGGGTAAAATTAAGATCATTTCTTTATCTATCAAGCTGTTGTATTTTATTTAATGTGACCTAAACCATGTTTGGAAGAAAAACAATTACACTTACTAAAAAGTGTTCGGCACATTTTTGACTAAAATGTTGCCTTGCAGTCACATGTCAACATGATGGAAAATTTGCTTTAGTCTGAATTTCTTATTGCATGTGACTGCACTTGACTTTTTCTTATATCAATAACTGAATAAGAACAAAAAATAAAGGTGCAACCCTAAGCTTTCTCCTTTAATAGCATAACTTTAAAACTCAAGTTTTGGTAATCAATTAAAAACTTGGCTGTTTTCAAATCGTTGCTGTTACGATTTCAGTAAATTTTTACTTGCTGAAAACTGCAATGAGAAGAGCTTTCATTCCTCTACGAAACTAGTATTTAAAATATCGTGTAGCTCTGGCTGTGGTTTAGCACTAGCAGAGAGATTTTCCATTAGGTAACCCCAAAGTGTCAATAAAAGTATTGTTATGCGTGTTAGAAAATTTAGAGCTGCAGCAAACATGTTACACTTATAATGTTATATCAAATAGAATTGCTTTCTTTAAATATACCTCTTTATTTGTTTGTGAATTTATTTAGCAATTTCAAGGCAATTTTAGCTGCTATATGATTGCATGATTGATGTTTTCTGTCCTATGTTTCTAATTATTTCTTTGTGACAACCCTGCTCTATTTCAAACCAGTTTTAAACTATATATGAAGCACGCTTTGGTAAAAATAAAACTTTAGCTTTATTTCTTAGTACAGTAGTATTTAGTTTACACTCAATATTTTGTCATGCTCTTAAGTGAAATTTTACTGAGATCGTGACTATTTGTTTTTTTAATCTGATTTTCTGTACTTTTTTGTTAAAGAGTCACTCCAAAAAGAATAGCTCTAAGCTGTCAGCAAACTTTGACAATCAAACTGAGGTCTCTTGCAGATTTTTCAAAATTAAAAATTAATTTTGTACACATATTTCATTTCAAGATAAAAACTTAATCAAACAATTATATTTTCAAGGTCTTGGCTTTATAAATATTACACTTAATAATTTATATTAATATTTATAAACAGAGTATGAATTAGTATCTGTTTAATAATTTACTTGTACATGTACATCTGCAAGTGATAATTAGTCTAGTTACATTGTATTTACAGCTGTTCTCTTAAATATTAAAAATTTAATTGATAATAATAGTAAATAAATATCTAAATACATATAGTATTAATATTTCTTTTTAATTATATTTGGTTTTTAGATGATTTACTTTTTAATCATTATACTTTTTTTAAATTGCAGTTCTTAAGAGATTAATTCCCAAATTAAATTAATAATGAACAATCACCTTGAGAAATTATTTAAATTTCTTAAAAGGTTTTTCTTTTATCTCCCTCATGTTTAAACATGGATCTGTCTTAGCCTCGAATATAATAAAATTTAGTCAGGATCATGACATTTTTTACCAACTTTGGAATCTTCTACACATCATTGACATATGCTGTTGAAATCAAGAGAAGGAATCATTAAATTAAAGCTATATAATATGGGTTAATGGTTATTCAAATATAATTTTTATTATTAATGTTTGATAATAATATATATTTCAAAATATATTAAAATTACTTATTTTGTTTATGATTATGAATCAGTCAAAAACGCCTCTAGATACTTTTTATTATGTTTTTGTGAATAGTTAAGAATGCCTCCAAATATTGCATTTATGTATGACTTATTTCACTTTCTATTTTGGTTAAAAATATCTCAGTAAAACTGCTGTGACATTTATGCCTAAGCTTTGACTGTAAATACTTTTATTAGTAAACCTAAATGGTAATAAATTTTTAATACCCACTTTGTTCAGATACTTTTCTGGGATAGTGCTTTGGACCAAAGTATGGAAGAATTTAAGAAGACGGGGACTGGTAAAAAAGTACAAGTTTTAAAAAATACAGATTTACCTCCCCGTGGAATAGCGGTCACTCAAGAGAACCATCTTGTTGTCTGTATGGCCACTGATTCGATGGATGGAGACACTGCTCAGAGGAAAAGCAAAATAATGCTGATGACCTTATTGGGACACACACTAAAAGAAGTTGATGGTTCAAAATTTGGCATTTCCTTTCCAAGGTTTGTCATTGTAGCTATGTTAATTTTTTTAAAAACATTATTTATTTTATTTTTCTTTAAAATTTTTAAATATTTGGCTTTAATCTTTTTGCTCTGTCAGAGAAGAAGGTAAGATTTTAACTGATTTAATTCTGGATAAAGTATAATTACAAGATGTTGCATTCATCTGAATCCTGATATAGATTTGTTGTTTTAGTTGAAAAGAAAAAAATTGTGACATAATTAATTAAACTTTTAAATTGAAAATGCCAATATTATCGATTGTAGAAAAAGCTTATGCATTGGAATTATTGCAGGAAAAAATATCTAGCCAGCATATATATAATGCTTATAATGCTTCATATAAATTTGGGGATTTGTATTGAATCCATATATTTAGTAATATGTAATAATTAAGGCTAGAATTTTGATTTTACACCTTTTTGTTTTGGCAACAATGAAATGTATGTGTTTCATTAAAACTAAACTGATTTAAGAATCTTTGTTAAAGCATTTTTTGCATGATCTGGCATTTTATTTTAGGTTTTTCGGTCATTTACAAGCTTTTTTGTTTGTTTATTTTTCAGTCATAAGTTTGCATATTTTGGCTTTTTCTGTAAAAATGGGCATTTTAGGGTGTCAACATGTTCTAACTTATGGGTTTTTTAAAAACTTTTTTACTTTATTTTTTCAACATTCTGTTTAATAATTTTTCATAAACTGTTGAAAACAAATCAAGAATCAGTATAACCCTGCCTTTCTCCCCTCCCCATTTAGCACAGCATTACTGTAAATGAACAAATCCCAACCAGTCTGAGTTTTAGAGGGGAAGGGGAAACTTTGAAAGGAATGTTGACGTCATTGGCTGAATTTCCTACAAGGTATCACTTTGGGGCTCATTGTCTCTTTTTTTTGAAGCTGCACATGTTAGTAGTGAATAATTGTGCTTTGTAGTTGTGAATTTTAACACCCAACATGCCTAAAGAAAGAGTATGCCTTACAGAAATTAAAAAGCTTTAGTTATAAATATGGCTAAACAGTAAGTATCCCTATTGATGAACAGATACTGTACTGCAAACCCTATGATGTGAGAGTTGTTGCCGAAAAAGAAATATACTGTGCAGCAGAAAAAAATGCAAACTAAGTTTTCAGCAACTCCAAGATGAGAAAACTTTGTAGCACTTGTGCCTTGGTCAGACCACTGTATCTTCAAAACATGCTGAATTTTACCAAGAATTATATGAAGCTGTTATTTACCAGCATTCCTTTCAGTAAAGCTAACAGTCCCAACTATGAGTTTTAGTTTTTAGAAAAGCACACCAGGAAGTGTGTCAGACTCTTCCATAGCAAAGAAAAATTATGTAAGCCACTGTTATAAAAACAACATGTAGAAGATAAGAAAAAGTAGCAGACAATCTGGGTGTCACTGGATAAGCCATCTGTCTCATCTATCGGCACCTAGCTATTAATGGATCAGATATATTTGATGAAGAAATTGTAAATGATTTAGACAGTGTGGCTGGAAACATGGCCCCCAAAATATTGAGCAAGTTTAGTAATAAAAGTGAAATATATAAATCTGTCCTTAATATCAAGGATAAACTTTTCCCTTTTGAATTCTTTGGGGAGTTTAAGTTAGAACCAAGTTTATTTCAAGTATTCTCCTTTAGTGTCAGTAGAAGTTGAAAGGATCATTTCAGCTTTGTTGACATACAGTAGAGAGTTATTCTCTTTGGAAAATGTGTGTATGGTTTTTGTTGTGCATTGTAATTCTGCACTCATGAAATAAAAACTTTCAGTTTGCCTCAGAAACTGTAAAAAAATGTATTGTTAATTTATGTCCTTTGTGTTTTTTAAAAGGAATTATTTTGTTAATAAAATTAAAACAGAATTTGGCACAGAAACTGAAAATTGAAATTTCATTTTTAAAGGTTGGGTGGGTGCTGTTTTTTGTTTGTCATTTATTTAATAATATAGATTTTTCAGTTTGGCATAGAAACTATTAAAAAAAAAAAAGTTGTTTTGATAACGCCTTTGCTCCACAGGAATTGCATGAAAACCTTTCATCTTGATGTTCTCAGTTTTCGAATGATTCCTGTGGAGCCTTCTTCCCTTTTCTTGTATTCAGGAAGGGTAGATGGAGGCATATTCTGGTGCTTTAGTTAGGGTGGGTTTTTTGTTTTGTTTCTGTTCTTTCTTTTGTTGCAACTTGTTGTTGGTCTATCCTTTTTATATTTTAATAGTTGCAGGGCTACAGCCAATGAGTTGGATTGTTTTAAGTAGTCATAGTAGTGGTTTTCTGTTGGGTTTGGGTTTTGTGGGCAGGGTAGTAGGAGATAGGGTAATTTTGTTGATTGATGGAAGTGAGCGTTTGTGGTTTTGTGAATTTGTTTATAAGTGTTTTGTGAAGTGAGTGTTTTATTTTCGTGCTTTTTTGTGTGTTGTTTGTTTGTATCTTTTCATGGTGTATTTGTGTGTGTATGTGGTTTGATTGTGGTTGTAATTGAGGAAGTGATGTCTTTGTTGTGTGGTTCATATTGTCTAAACTTAGTTGTGTTTTTATTTTTTTTTATTTATTAAAGTTGTAGGATACAGTCAATTTCCCAATGAGTTTGAGACTCTATCTGTATTTTCGAATGAGTTTACCCATGAGTTATTTGTTCTTATATAATCCCATTCCTAGAAAAAATGTTAATTCAATAGGATGACCACACAAATTTTGACAGAATTAGCTTTAATCATATAGGAAATTCTGTTATTAAATGAACAACTTGCTGAATCAGTGGACATTGTCAGGAGTTATAACTGTTACGTTCCCAGTATTTATTTAAAGACCCTGCTTAGAATAATTAAAGACTTTAAATATAATTAATTCTTTCTCTCATATTCTACGCAGACTGGTTGCTCAATTTATTATCTGACTAATTAAAAGTGTGTCTTGTAGTTCAGACGACAAATTTACAGACTAACAAACTGCGAACTTTAGCTAGATTAAAAACCGTTAAATCCCTCTAAATTAATATGCATTCATTTCAACATCCTGCTCATTCGCCCCCATTTAATCTAAGATTATCTCTATTGGTCTATCATGCATATAAATCAACTACCAAGAGGTATTAACAAAGAAAAATAAGATTTAATAAAGTTTAACAAGTTAACAATGATCAAATACGAGCGCGAATAATCTGATACTCTGTCTTTACGCGCATATGCCCGATTCTTGTTAGCACTTTAAATTGCCTGCAACTGTTCGTTTGAGATCTGTAAACTGGGTTTGCACTTAGCTATATCTTTGTATCAGCCTGGTCTCATGCTCAGTCATTGCCGGTCTGTTCCCACAGTCTCCCTCTAGCGGCGCACGTGGTGCCTAAGGAATGGTGCTCCTTCTTTAGTAGCTAGGGACTTGGAATTTTAGTGGCATGACCCTCAGAGCAGAATTCTCCCATAGAATTCAACCAGCTCATACAAATAAGCTTAAGCAAGGTGAGGCATGGGTGAAACACGAGCCGACCTGTGGATGCAACGTGTTTGGATATAATTCTCAACCTAACGCGTCCTACTTAGGCATGGCTCAGTTAAATGCGCTGAGTAAAGAGTTTTCGACCTCGTGTCGTTTACAATTAGATTTAGAAAAAATATAATCGTCTCACATGTGTTCCATTTAACAGTCATGACGTATGAAGCAATAAAATAGTTACAATGTTAAATTAATGTTCATACAAAGAGGTAATTCAAACTAACAGAGCGCTTTACAATTTACAATTAAAATTACACGCAATAATTGAATTACATGAAGAATTCATATCGAGCGCAGCATTCTGGCTTTTAGTGAATTAAAATAATATAAATTAAAGTACAAAATGGAAAAAGAGTTACAATAAATTTATATTCCGTAACTTATGGGGTTTTCAGCTATTTCTCTGAACCATGCTCAAGCATATATGGAAATCATATAATACATAGCACAAATACATACTTAAACAACATATAGGCAAAATACTATTAAATAAATGATACCTTTTATGAGAAGTCGAAGGATACCTTGATTCTCTACGGCGGTCGGCTGCCTCCTGACTCGAGTTAGCTGAATGGACTTAGCTAATGTGCTCGGAGTGAGGGAGCGGAAGCGCGTGGTCATATTTATAGAAAAGCATATTGCGTATCACGTGACTGTTCGCGAAGCATGTAGTTGGTTCGAGAACTGGACAATGGTCCTAAAGTTACATAACATCTTGACCTGTTCTAGAAGCGCTTCGAAAAAGGAAGCTTTGAACAAAGGAGTCAAGGGTTTCAAATATTCGAATTTGAAGTAAACAAGGCAAGTGGGTCATCAGGTCGGACATTTTTATCAGACTTGTGACACCCCCTTGCTTTTGAGGCGTTTATCTTACCAAAGATAAAATGCCTCCTACAAATTATGTATGATAAAATGTAGAAGTCCACAATGAAGAAAAAATTTACAATTAAAAAATTTCAACATAACCAGAAATAATGTAACGCGGCAGAGAAATCAACTCTAGATTAACGGCACTCTCATACAATATTTCTCACTTCAGAAATCAAAGAAAAATGATTTAAGAAAAATCAAATAAAAAAAATGATTTAAGAAAGGCGTTCAGTCTAACTGAATAGACGTCCATCCAATGGAATACCATGTTCGGAAATTCTCACTATCTGTCCCAATAATCAATAGTTCACACACAACCTAGTTTGATCTAACCAGATTATTCAGAATAGAAATCCAACATCAACCAATTCCACTGAATACGTATCCAACAATAGTGTGATCAAAAAAATTGACTTCCAATGAACAACACTATCAATATGCAGGTTATGAAAAGTTCCAGATATTGATTTCCTGTATCAACCAAATATCAGAGTTTGTGAATTACCAACTCAATGAACCATCTATCAGTCCACCTGTCATATTCAGAGTTACAACACCAACACAATTCAATCAGTGTTATAGCTTGTCCCAAGTTTCATGAAATGTCCAACATATTTACAGTAACAACTACCAACTACGGTACAACAAGAAAATAATGAAAATTCAAAGAAGGTATCAAATCATTATTTCTACTGCTGCACAATCTTCGTAGTTCTATCCCAACCCCGATACACGTCGTCGCCCATGTGTGTCAACATGTCTACGGCATGACAACTGCATTCTTTCTTTCTTACTCTGTTCGTCAGAATGTCACTGTGAGGTGCAATATATTGCTTGTCAAGTTTAGACTTTTCATTTCTTGTCCGGTAAGTACGTCCTTGAAGTGTTTTATCTCTTTCAAAACTCTCCAAAGTACTTGTCAAGTTTAAAATGTTTTTGGTAGTGTCAGTTTCTGTATGACTGGTCTCTACCCTGTCTAACAGTTTCAAACTTCTCGATACGTTTCGTATCATGTCAGTGTCACTGTGGCCTTGACTCTGCGATGTCAGATTTTCAAATCTATCGCTCTTAGCCTTGTCACTGAGCTCACGCAAATGGAAATTTGCTCTCTTGGTGTTTCGTGCATCTGTAGTTACGTCATTTTCTACACGCTGAACGTCCCTAGTTCGCATGCACTCAACGTCTTTCGTCGGAATGGCGTCAGATCTACTATGGGTCCATTTCGCATCAAGTCTAACGTCATAGGTTCGCAAATGTGCTCTGTCGTGGCTACCAGTCTCTCTGAAGTACCTGAATTGCAACATTAGCTTCTCCCCTAAATCTGGAGGTTCCGTTCTCCTGATCTTATCATAGACTGAAGTGAAATACCTCATCCCACTAGTTGTTTTCTGTTTTAACCCATTCACAACTAGGTGTTCGACTGTTATGTCTGTCAATTTGTCTCTCTCCTTGACAACATAAGTCTGTGTCTCTTTTGTGACTCTAGAATTGTCTAACTCTCCACTCGAGTATTCTCTAGTCACTGTGTGGTCAGACTCACTCGCTAGCAAGTCAGTTTCCCGTGGTTGTATGAACAAGGGTTGTGTCTTAAACTCCCCAAGAGTTACTGATTGTCTCCCCTGGACCATACCGTTTATTGAACTAACATAGTCTGTCTCCACTGACTTAGTTAACTCAATGTGTCTCCTCATCAAATCGTCGGAATCTATGATAGAAATCCTGTCAGTCTCAGTCACTAACTGGCAGTGAATGTTACCTGTCTCTATTACACTGAATAACATCACTATGTCTACTCTCTGTGTGTCGTAGGCTACACTCCCACTGTTTCCTCTATCGTAATTCTCTGCATCTGATGTCAGTAACAGCCCTGATGTCCCACCTACTCTGGTTATCAGTCCGTCACTCCGGTTTTCATTGTCTATCGATCTAGTTCTGTCACTCATTTGTACTGTGTCTTTGATCAATTCGGGATTACACTCCGTACTTTTCGTCAGTGAATCAAGGAACCTATCAGTTAATGAAACCCCCTCCTCCTTACTTCCACTTGTCTCAGTTTTTGGTACGTACTCATGACATTCCTTTATCTCAACAGGTGAGTCAATAAAGGTAGTCCAGGTACCGTGGCTTCTGTCTACGTCACTAATTCCGTTAAGTGATTTATCTGCAGACAGTCCTGCCATGTCTCTGACAACTGCGTGCATACACATCAGTACACATGCATTATCGTTGACCGTCCCTAATATCCCTATGTTAGAGATACTAGATTTCGTCCTTGTACAGTTTTCGACTATATCTTCTTCCATGTCACGTTTGGAAAAGAACTCTGTCTCAGCTCTGACAACTGTCCTGTCCTCTGAAGTAAATGGATTTATCATAGGCACATTGTCTCCGTCTGTATTGCTACCTATGCTGTCATCTGGATCAAATACTTCTGTTTCCCTGGCTATCAATGTGTTAGCACTCGAAACCTCGCATAACGCAATAATCTTGTGTTTCAAAATTACGTCATGACTCACGTCAATCATCGGAGATCGAGATCTACCGATGTCAGTCTTCGTAGCGAGCACATTCTCATGACTCTCATGACTCTCTCTCTCGGTTCGGTCAGTAGACTCAGTCGATGTGTCACTGCCTTTCAACGATACACAACTGATAGAACCCATTTCTATCTTCTCATGCATATTTGCCCTGTCAGAAAAATCAGTCACTGTGTTGCTAGAAGTTTCATCACACCTTAACGGTACACAACCGATAGAACCTGTCTCTATCTTATCATGCGCATTCAGTCCGTCAAACAAGGTGTCACACGTACACGGCGGTGTATGTGTTTGTCCAAATTCTACACGTGTTATTAAGTCCTTAACAACAGTGTCTTTTCTTGTCTCTGTTTCAAGATCAAGCTTTGGTGCGCTAACTGTTTCTGCAAACTGGTTAGCATGTTGAACTGTAATGGTTTCGTCAAAACATTTGTTTTTGTTTTCAATCAAACTGTCTAATTCGTCTGCTGTGCTTGGTAGTGCGACTAATTTCTGTGTGTCAGTCTCCACGCTCGCAGTGTTTGACCTCGGCAAGTCAAAGTTCACGGCCTGACCTTCCTGTCGTAATTTGTCAACCGTACCCTCACTTTCCCCAGCATTTTTAGACTCTGTTTTGATTTCTGTCCACAACCATTCTAATTCTAGACTTTCTTTCTTTTCCATAAGCACTAGCCTCTCTTTCTTCAACTTTCTAATTTCGAACGTTAGGTCTCGCATTTCAGCCTCCCCTTCCCCTTTGAATCGGAAATCTTTATCACACAACTGTTTTGCTCGTGAGCTTATTGAAGATCTAATTTCTTCCCTGTGTTCTATTTCCTTTTCATTGAGTTTTAGTAGGACGAAAATACGTAGCTGTTCACCTCTATATTCTAGTGATATGCCTATCCCGTGTTCGCGTTTTAGAATCTCCATGAGCTGTGAGCTCCCTATCCGTTCATCGATCCTTAGATCTATTAAAGTCGTAAGGTGATCATCTTCTATCTCTATCCGTTCCATCTCTCGTTCATGTTTCTCTCTCAGATGTTCAACAAACTGTTCGAAATCTGAAGTGTCCATCTTATTTATTTAGCGCGTCTGGCTACAATAAATATCTCTCGTGATTGTGTATCTAACCGTAGGCGATAAACTCCGCTTTATCCCACAATAACTTTTAGGCTACGACCTTACAAAAATTATTGAATTTATTCAGAACACCTTCCGAAATAAATTACGCGTTGGTTACACGTTCACCTGCTCTAGATCCATTTTACTGTCTTAGCGCGCTGGCTACAATAAAAATGTATCTCGTGAATTGTGTGTTTTAACCGTCGGCGATAACTCCGCTTATCCCGAAAATAACTTTTAGGCTACAACCTTACAAAAATTATTTAATTTACTCAGAACACCTTCCGAAATAAATTACGCGTTAACTCTTACACGTTTCACCTGCTTGTCACAGTGTCTGCTGTTCCAAGACTTTCGTAATGTCACGGCTCCTACCATACAACATTACACATTATATCTAGCACCCTAAATATAATAGTCCGAAGTCTGTTACTACCGATAACTCTCCTAGCTGGCGGTATAACACGTTCGACTTCTCACAATGAAGTATCCAGTAACACAATACTAAATAAATCATTCAAATAATCAATATTAAACACTTAACTACGCTTAAACATATTAACATTGATTAAAAATGTATACTACTCTGCAAAAGAATACATGCACATGTCACAACAAAAGCAAAGAAAATCAGTGATACAAAAATCAAAAGAACAATTGGCAATTCTCTGTTCGTTCGTTCGTTTCTAGGTTTATGATACGCCCTATGTATAAAAATGTTACAAGTTACAATTTAATACATATCAATCCACGGACGAGATTTCCCCCACTTGTTACGTTCCCAGTATTTATTTAAAGACCCTGCTTAGAATAATTAAAGACTTTAAATATAATTAATTCTTTCTCTCATATTCTACGCAGACTGGTTGCTCAATTTATTATCTGACTAATTAAAAGTGTGTCTTGTAGTTCAGACGACAAATTTACAGACTAACAAACTGCGAACTTTAGCTAGATTAAAAACCGTTAAATCCCTCTAAATTAATATGCATTCATTTCAACATCCTGCTCATTCGCCCCCATTTAATCTAAGATTATCTCTATTGGTCTATCATGCATATAAATCAACTACCAAGAGGTATTAACAAAGAAAAATAAGATTTAATAAAGTTTAACAAGTTAACAATGATCAAATACGAGCGCGAATAATCTGATACTCTGTCTTTACGCGCATATGCCCGATTCTTGTTAGCACTTTAAATTGCCTGCAACTGTTCGTTTGAGATCTGTAAACTGGGTTTGCACTTAGCTATATCTTTGTATCAGCCTGGTCTCATGCTCAGTCATTGCCGGTCTGTTCCCACAGTCTCCCTCTAGCGGCGCACGTGGTGCCTAAGGAATGGTGCTCCTTCTTTAGTAGCTAGGGACTTGGAATTTTAGTGGCATGACCCTCAGAGCAGAATTCTCCCATAGAATTCAACCAGCTCATACAAATAAGCTTAAGCAAGGTGAGGCATGGGTGAAACACGAGCCGACCTGTGGATGCAACGTGTTTGGATATAATTCTCAACCTAACGCGTCCTACTTAGGCATGGCTCAGTTAAATGCGCTGAGTAAAGAGTTTTCGACCTCGTGTCGTTTACAATTAGATTTAGAAAAAATATAATCGTCTCACATGTATTCCATTTAACAGTCATGACGTATGAAGCAATAAAATAGTTACAATGTTAAATTAATGTTCATACAAAGAGGTAATTCAAACTAACAGAGCGCTTTACAATTTACAATTAAAATTACACGCAATAATTGAATTACATGAAGAATTCATATCGAGCGCAGCATTCTGGCTTTTAGTGAATTAAAATAATATAAATTAAAGTACAAAATGGAAAAAGAGTTACAATAAATTTATATTCCGTAACTTATGGGGTTTTCAGCTATTTCTCTGAACCATGCTCAAGCATATATGGAAATCATATAATACATAGCACAAATACATACTTAAACAACATATAGGCAAAATACTATTAAATAAATGATACCTTTTATGAGAAGTCGAAGGATACCTTGATTCTCTACGGCGGTCGGCTGCCTCCTGACTCGAGTTAGCTGAATGGACTTAGCTAATGTGCTCGGAGTGAGGGAGCGGAAGCGCGTGGTCATATTTATAGAAAAGCATATTGCGTATCACGTGACTGTTCGCGAAGCATGTAGTTGGTTCGAGAACTGGACAATGGTCCTAAAGTTACATAACATCTTGACCTGTTCTAGAAGCGCTTCGAAAAAGGAAGCTTTGAACAAAGGAGTCAAGGGTTTCAAATATTCGAATTTGAAGTAAACAAGGCAAGTGGGTCATCAGGTCGGACATTTTTATCAGACTTGTGACAATAACATCTCAGGCAATGAAGAGGAATACAAATGATTAACTTGAATGACAGCTGAGAAATGTGACAGTTGGCTGAAAATTGATTTGTTGGCCATCCAAAAAGTTAAGATATATGAATATTCTTGAGGATACTGAATGGCCACATTCAAATCTCACTCTTTATACTTAGTATTCTTAAATAGTTAAAACTTGCCCTATAAATTATATAATTAAAGTCACTTTCTGTGCCTTGTTTAGTTTTTTTAGATAGAAGGGTATCAAAAATTCATCCTATAACAAACATATGTAAAATTAACTTTCCATCTATATTTGATATAAAAAAATGTGTAAGATGTAAAACAGCTTATAAATATAAAGCCTGCTTTCTAAATATTTTCCTTCTATTCTTGGGTGTACTTGAGGTAGCTGGATGACCTGTGTAAAACAGCCTACAAATATATTACCACCGCTTATGCTTACTCCCCAAATACTTGCATACCTACTTAATTTTTCTAGAGCTCCTTGTGACCTTGTCTAAAGTTATTCTTTAAGTGCATTCCAAATCATTTGTTGTACAAATTATTCATAGCAGGTTTTTATTGTTGTTAAAGTAAAAGATTGATCTCATCTTTAACATCATGATTTTTAATATAGACTGCTTAATATTCATATGGGATGTTTTGATTAGCTATGAAATGAAAACCAGTCTTACTATTTTCATTTCAGATATGTAACAGTAAATATCAATGGTGATATCTGTATAACTGATGCCACTATGCACCGTGTGCTGGTCCTGGATGGTAATCTGAAGCTTGTATCCAACCCGTATGTCCAGAAAATCTCCAACCCATATGTGGATGAAAACAAAAACAGGAAATTCAAGCCGATGGGCATTTGTCATGATAAATATGGGCGTCTGTTAGTTGCTGATCCCACTAACTATACAGTCCTGCGTATTGAGTTACCTATGAGCTCGAGTGAAGAGCCAAAAATAAAGCCACTCCTAGAGTATAATAATGTTAATAATTTGCAAGACCCTCTGTTGGTTGCTCTTGGTCAAGGACCATATCTATGGGTCGTCTTTCGTGATCAAATTCTGGTGTACTATTATATGGATGAGGAATAGATTTCTGGTGGTTTTGTTGAACATGTTAATGACTGATTAAAGCACACTTCTATCCTGAGTATGTTAATGACTGATAAAACATATTTTTATCTTGAATATGTTAATGATCGATAAAGCATATTTTAATCTTGGACGTGTTAATGACTGATAGAGCACACTTTTAACTTTGACGAGTCAATGACAGGCTTTTTATTTTGATTAATGAAGCAGATTAATTCTTGGATGTGCTAGTGATTGATTCAAACACTTTTTCTTGCTACTGCAGAAATAATTGTTACTAACTTATCTTTTACTCATTGAGATTTATAACTAAGTTTACCAACATTTTTTATTTTGATTCTTTATTAACATTTTTAATATTTTCTTTTAGATTTATTTCAGTACTATTATTTTCTCCTGATGTTGAGTTAGTTATCTTTTTAATTTTTTATAGTGGTTTTTGTTTAAAGTTTTTCACTTAATTCTTTTAGTGTTTTATCCTTAAGAAAGCAATTTGCATAATTACCATGTAAAAAATGTTTATTTACTTATTTCAGATGTACATTTTATTTCTTAGTACTTGTTTGCACTTCATAATTAGTTCTATGTTTCAAGCATTTATCTCTTCAACTTTTCATTGATTCAATAATCTAAACATCTTGCCATTATTAATTGTGGAAATAATTTGCTGATCAAGTGTTTATATATAAGTTACAACTTTAGATTGATAATCTAATCATTTTGCCATGATTAGATGTGGGGATTATTGCCCATTAAGTGTTACTTTTTAGTTTTATTCCTGTTAATTGCAGCATTCTGTTTTTTTGATACTAAAAAGAAAAGTTTCTATACCTACTGTAACAGAAAAAAAGATAAAAATGTGTTTCTTGAAGAAATATTATTCTTCAGACTTTAATCTAGTCATATTGCTATTTTTAATTTTGGAAATTATCTATCATTTTTACTTTTAGAAATGACCCATATGATAACTTTCTGTTGATTGTAGAAATACAGAGAAGTTTTTTTTCATGCATCAGTTGATTTAAATATTTCATTGTTAATCTTTTACATTTATATTTATTCTCCTTTGAAAGCTATTTCCATAAACATTCTTACTTAATTATTTTTGAATTATATACACCTATCAAGCTTTGCTTTTTGAAAATTCATGTTGCATTATTTTAAAACTTTGTGTTTTTCACATCTTTTTAAAATGTGTTTCTGTACAAAAGTGGGAAGGATGTATATGCTTCTTGCTAAAAATCATATCTTCTTCAGTATAAAGCCCATTATTAAATCATAAATTTCCCCCCTACTTGTGAATATTATTATTGCTTCTGCATCTAATGAAACAGGGTAAAAATGAAGAAAATTTTTGTTTCCTTCTGCAAGGTTTAAAAATCAGTTATTAATCAGTAGGTGATGTTTATTAAGTGTGGTGATATTTCAGCTCCATGTCTGTTCATCAGTGAAAGTATGCTTTTTGAAATATTTCAAACTGTGCATTACTTGTTCAGATTGCTTGTGAATTAACAGCAAGCAACTGGTAGCTAGCTAACAGCTGTTACATTTCTGGTAAAAGATTTAGACAATATTTTCCAGAACCAAAGTAATCTGCAATCAGACAACTGCAGTTAATTATTATTATTGTATTCTAAATAGATTAGCCAAAAGTATTTCTGTTTGATATAGTATTAGTCATTTTACTTCTGCAAATATGTATTCTGGTGAACACCAGAATATATTTACATTTTTTTCATTCATTCAGTATTGATATCATATCACTTTGTTTCTGTATTGTATCTTCTTTTTTAAAGTAGTGAAATGTGTTTCAAGTGTATTTGAAGAGATTTATACTGTCTTTCAGTTTCACATGTTTATCACTTAGAATCCTTTTTACCTGTCTTTCAATTTAATGTCATTCTTGTGATCAATGAAGCATGATCATGCAACTTCATTGTATGATGAATCATAACTTTCTATGCTGATGCAAAATGACTTTGGACTTTGCATTGTCATTTTGCCATATATGATTTTTTTAAAATTCAGAATATGGACAGTAAGGACAACTTATTTGAAAACGGTAGAGTCA
The DNA here is from genome assembly GCA_028829895.1 of Sinotaia quadrata. Classification (NCBI taxonomy): domain Eukaryota; kingdom Metazoa; phylum Mollusca; class Gastropoda; order Architaenioglossa; family Viviparidae; genus Sinotaia; species Sinotaia quadrata. Next base: position 27,854,968 of record CM054181.1, read on the forward strand.
AAATATGGACAGTAAAAAATCACTTAAGAAAGTTAATTTGGTATAGCATTTACTTTTTAACATAGAGATATAATGACAGTGTTCTATTGTGGGTTTTTTAATGTCACCTTGTTTCTCATGCAGGGAGCTGAAGACATATTTTTATACCAACTAGTGCTGAAAAAAAATTGTTAACGTCACATTATAGGTTTTTCTGAATTACTGTTGTTTGCATGACAGGGTATCTGAATAATGAAGTTACTGCTATTTTTATATTCTAGAGGCTGTATTTATTCAAATTCAGTTATTTTATCTGATATTTTTATAATTTTACATTTATAAGATATAATGGAGTTGCATCATATGCACATTTAATTTTAACAAATTCAGTTATACATAATCAGCACTGTGTTAACATTTAAGGCATCGATGAATGTTAAGTAAGCACTATATGTTTGCTCAAATCTCATTTGGTTGCATAATGCATTCCTTCTTTCTAAAATATTTGTTGTAAATGCTTTATACATGCATATATGTTGTTTTTTTTTAACAGTTCAGATTATTTACAAGGGTTAGTTTTACAAAACCCAAAACATACAGTATCTGAGTATCTTGTAAGTGCTGTCTTTTGGCCTGTCTCTGGTGGGTCACTAGAAAAGATTTGGTTATATGATAGAAAATTACTGCCAATTGAAATGCAAAATTTTAAACCAATTTCTTATTTTCATCACTATTTTAAAAAACGTATATATTACTGTGTTCAATTGTCCTATCATTTTATCCACCTTTATTTGGAGAGGACAGATTTACATCAGCAATACAACACATAATGCTATTACCATCTAAATCAGGGGCGGGCAAACTTTTGAGACCGTGGGCCAGATAAATTTGTTGGAACAGTTCGCGGGCTGGATAGACGACCAAATATCACAAGTTCAGCAAGTCCAGATTATAAAATGAGAACAAAAGTAATTTAAAAATAATAACTCTGTTTCAATGAAAGATTAATGAGATGGATGGTGTTGCTTACAATGAATCAGTGATTCAGTGTCTGACTTAACTGATGAGGTTGTGATGGCAAAAGACTAAAGTTTCAAATTCGCGCACACCTCTGTTCACCTCCAGCCCTCCTTCCCCATGCCCAATAGTGGGTGGTGAAGGTACTACTGAGGCAGAGTGCAGATGCTGAAATACATGTACTATTATACATCTATCCTAGGCTTGGGAGAGTTCAAAAGTCTATAAACTATAAAGAGATGCTAGTGGAATATACACAACCGCAGGCATAAATTGTACATGTGCACACGATACTGTGTGAGTAATTCAAACTGTTAAAATTACATGTAGTCTTTAGACTAGTTTAGCCTTGTTTTAGTGACTTTTGCCTTGCGGGCCGAAAGCAATAACTGTGAATAGCTTGGAGGGCCAAACAGAAATGCTTCGCATGCCAGGTTTAGCCCGCCTCTGATCTAAATCATTACTGTTGCCAGGATAAAACAAGTTTAAATTATGATAATCTGCATTCTATTGCACATGCCCCAATTCATAATTTAACAAAGTGCAATATATGCTTTTAGTGTAGAGCTTGCATTTCTGTGCAAGTTATAAAATTACACACAGGTTTTTTTTAATTCTAGTATGCTCATGGATTAGCATTGTTATTTAGTCTATTCACATTTCAGAAGGCAAAATTTATTACTGTGCTTTACAAGCATGAAATGTCAGTTTTAGTTCTTCTGTTTTTTGCATGTTGAAATAAACTTGTACCAAGCTTTCACAAGATTATGCATTTTATCAATTTGAAACTTTCTTAAGACTTGGCAGCTTTAAATTTTTTTAAAAGTTTATATTTCTCATTAATAATTTAATCAAAACTTAAGGTCGTTATCTTTGTATTACATGAAATAAAAAATTTGGTTAATATTAAAGGCCTTTCATTTCCGATTTATTGCAGAAAACAGTTTTGATTCATGCAGACTACCCCCTCAAACTTTATGCAAGAAATTGCTTAATCTTGTCAAATGATAATTTGCCATTCACTATCCACATTAGCATTTTTTTAAACATTTAGGTTACATGTATAATTAGAAAATGTAGTTTTGTGCAAGCATTTTTGTTACTGGATTAAAAAATAGCATTATAGCATTTTCAAACAATATACCCCTTCATTTTCAAGACAGCTGAGTACGCAGAATAGTTACTGTATTGCTTTGACAGTCTGGGTGGGATTATAAAGATTCCACGATACAACCATACAAGCTCAAGGAGGACAAAATGCAGACCCCTAATACACCTTACCTTGCATACAGAGTAAAAGGAATGACTCTTTGACAGTATAGAAATATGCTAGAACACTTATTAACCCTTCAAAATGTAGAGACCACCAAGAATTAAGCCCTGTGCTTGTGGAGATCTCACGTCATTTTCTTCTACATACTTCTAGGTCAATTTATACATGACACTATTTTTATGAAAGTATAGTTTCTATACCTGATTAAGAAGAGGTTTCATAGAGTAATAACTCCAGACAATTACTGATAGGTACAACTTGGTGTCTATTATCACAAACAATATTTGTAATACCTAATTTGTTTGACAGAATCACTTAGAAGTATGGACTATCAGAAAATACTCAGCCATGGCCCAAGTTCTTTCTTTTAAAGGTGATAGACACTTTGCAGGTTGTAGTTTGTAAGCACAAAGGCAAAAAGATCCTTTACTTTTTCAAGACCTCAATAAAGAATGCAATTTATACTAAATATGGTCACTCTAGCTTTTTAACAGTTAGTAATATATATTTTAAAAAGTATATTGACAAGTTGCCGTTGCAACATATGTTGCGATTTCTGTCTGAGGAAAGTTATACATTCTGTATTATACTATTATAAAAAATAATAATGATTTGCCTCAGGAGAGAGCATAAATAATTCTGAAATAGACACTAAAGCATTACTACTATTAATGATTTAAAAAATTTATTTCATTTACAAAATGGATGTCTGGCACACCAACAGGACTTTCTCACATTTACACAATCATGATTTGGAGAAAAAAAAAATCATGCAAAATCATTTTTCAAGTGAAACATGTTTGTTTATAGGAATAATTTATTCATATGATGCAATATTTTACACAAGCAGGATAAAGATAGAGTAAGAATGATAGCAAATTAAGAAAATATATTGAAAAAATGCTGTATGAACAAAGAAAGGTACAAAGAAAACAAGAAATAGAGAGTGTGTGTGTAAGAAAAAATGGGGACATGAAATACACTGTATGAATGCTTTGTGGATATAACTGATAAAATATGAAAGAATACTTATAAGTGAGCATGATATTATAAATGAAAGATTGATGAATGTACATTATATAAATGTCTGCACTAAAGAGCAAGTCCACACTTATATTTATACACTGGAAGCACGGATCACAGAAAATTTATCTCACAGCCTTGAAAGCAACCATAATTGTTGATCCACCTGCTGCTAGCCTATAAACTCCACTTTGAGTAGAATTATTTATGACAGTATTTGTTAAAAGTTCTAACGAGATTTGGCACAAACATGTATTCTGGATTTAAAACTGAAACCCTCCACTGGGAACATTCTGTGCAGTGTTGAACTCATACTGGCCATTTTCTGTTACTGGTGCTGCTACGTTTGAATCTTCATCCTGCAGTAATTCAAGATTCTTTATTAAATGTTTGGATATATCACACTGATCAAAGTTTGCTACAATTTTGTTGTGTCAATAATCTCATAGACTTAAAAGCAAACAAAAATACAACGCAAAAATTATAATGGAGCAGACCTGCCTACCCCCCACCTTAGGAAACCAGAAGATCACTGGTCCAAAACCAGAAGATTTTGAATGGAAACCAGAAGATTTTATGCGGAGTCTGGCTTTTTAATAGAAATACCAATAATATAAAATAAATGCAAAATAAAAAAAATAATGTTAATATTTGTAAATAAACTTACCAATAATGTAATGATTAATGCAAAGCACAACAATTTGTCTACATTATGTCTAGTTTCCATTCCACTGTTTATTTTAGATGAATTTTTGTCAAGCACACCAAGTGTTAGGCAGTTTTATTTAGATATTTCTTTAGACTTCATTTGAAGAAGGATCTTCACATTTCAGAATAATGGGCCATTGAAGTACCGCATCATGATTTTCACTTTTACAGAAATTCATTAAATATTTCATAAATGGATTTTTTTAAAAATATATATTTAACTTTTTATTATCTAATGTACAAGCCACAAAAAAGGAACATGTGCCTATTGAAAAATTTTAAGAAAAAAGTTATGATTTTTTTTTATTGTACCCATCTAAAATATATATTTTGGGAGAACATGTAGAATTTAAAAAAATAAAATTTACTTAAACCTAAAGCATATAGGCTTTCATCCATGCACAACCTTTTAATTTTATGTATGAGAAACTAGTATACCAAATTTCAGGGACATGGAATAATTACAACTATTCAAAAGGGGTCTTAGCATTTAGTTCAACAGAGGAAAAAAGTCATTTTGAGAAAAACACATTTAAAGTAAAATAAAGACTACAGAACTTTAAAAGTGTTCAAGTGGTTTATTTTTTAAAAATAAATATACCCTATCCATACTACATTGGACTGCTCTTAGTCATTTAGCTCTCTCAGAATTAAATATACTAATACTATATATTACTATCCTTTACATCCTCAGTGTACAGTCTTTTTATTTTCTACTACTACATAGAACCAGAATATTGCAAAGAAATTTTTAAAAAAAATATATTTATCAATCCACATTAATAAAATTTGGAATATATGTTGTCTTTGTTATGAGAAAGCAATACCAGTTATTAGTTTTAGAATATCTGGTTCAGATTTTAATTTATAAATGATTTAAATATATAAAACACCTGTATTTTTCTAAATTTACATGTCCATTAGACTAGAGAAAAAACAGTGAAAGTCTTCCTGTAACATTTAAAATGTTATTAAAAAGACATTATTCTTCAATAAGCATGCTTTGTTAATTAAGAATTGGATATGTTTAATATTATTATTTTTAATGTTTTATGCATTTCTTTTGTCTTCAATATATGTGTATTTATTATCATGCCTTCTAAAATTCTATTATAATAATGTGTGTACTGCGTAATCACAAAATATCAACGGCTAATTTACAAATACATGTATATATATATAGGCCTATATATATTTCTAATTTTTTATTATTTTTTTAGCAGAAATGATTAAAATAAAAAATTCGACTAAATCAAAATGTTCACAATTCCGTAAATTACTTTCAAACAAATTTGACTCAGGATCATTTCTTTATCGCCGATGACCTTTTGTTTTAAAACTTGTGTCACTTTTTTTTAAAAAATAAATTTTGAAGCCTTACATATTATATAAGAATAATTACAACGGATTCTAGAAAAATGATTATTTGAACCTCAACGCGGTTTTAAACATAGGCCTACTGTTATTGAAAACGCCAATCTTTTTCCTAGCATTGCAATATAATTCGTCAAAGTAGCTCGTTTTGGACGGATAATTTCTGAAGAAAATTGCATAGACTGTCTTATATGTAAGTTGAATGTTATTTATTAAAGTAAATATTTCGTAATTGTCACGCATATACTATCGCTACGCGGCCGCCATTTTGAAAAAGCGAACTTCGTCTATCGGTCGAACGGGCAGTAAAAACGTTATGAACCGAATTTGCTTATCCCGCTAAGCTCTGACTTCTCAACATAAAAAAATATTTAAAGAAAATGTTTATTTCACGAGCGAAATTCTGTTTTGTCAACTAAAATTAATAACGGCCGACGAATAAGATTCCGGAAGTGTTAGAAAAGGACTCGTATGCTGAAGAGCTCATAGCAGACGACAGAGAAGCAGTTAGAGTTACGCCGCCGTTAGCTCTATTGAACGCACGGTAAGTTTTTCGTCCTGTCATAATCGATCGTGAAAAAAAAATTGAAAATGAAAATGAAAGCGGAAGATTTCTTTTGGAAGCGGAAGAGCGGGAGATTCGAGGTAAAAGCGGGAGATTCTTCCGCTAAAAGCGGAAGGTAGGCAGGTATGATGGAGCTTTAAAAATAAATCATATTACATTATTACAAGACAAAATAAAACTTGACATTTTACAATATTAATTAGGTTAGCCCCCAAAATGAAAATGTATTAGATTAAATGATCATTTTCGTTTTGATAGACTGGTATAAGAACATTAAATTAAAAAATTTATTGGTATAATTTTATTTTCAATCAAACTGTCTGCATTACAATATTTGAATCATGTCAATTAACTACTAGCGTTTGGATGTTGACTAAGCTGTAATGGGGGCAGATGCCCAACCCATGCATGCATGGAAAATTGACATTAAACCTATGATGACAATATTTAACTCGCTGACACTGCTTGACATCCTGTAATATTAATGTATTAAGTCTGTTCATGTAAAAAAAAATTCATATAACATGCATTAACATACAGGAGGGTTGCATGGTTTGTAAAATCGTTTATAACGCGCACGTTAAATGCTCTAAAATAGAGTAAATGTATCTGCACAACAATTAATTCTACTTAGTGCTAAGAAACACCATGCCTCTGCCTAATCTCATAAAATGTGTCATCCTTGTTCCAGAACTACTCTATTTAAATTATGAAGTTACACAGCTTTCTTAAAAATATCACTTTGAATTCTACATACCTCAGCTCCAAAATATTTATCAATCAAGTTCAGAGCTGACTTGTAAACTTGCTGGTTTTCATGTGTCTGAAGTTGCTCAATTTTATCAACACCACCAATCTCTTCTAACATCAAGCAGATCTGATCTAGTTGTCCAATCTGATCAGCCATCTATCAAACATAGAGAAGTATACATAAACATGTGTTTAATTTCCTACTTTTAACATCAATATTTTGTTTCATAATATCCTTAATGATCATAATAGAATTAAACATCTTATAAAACGTGACCTGAAAATCAAAAGAGAGGAGTGGTCCTGAGCAGCCTTATATTTTATGATAAGAAATTCTACTGCCATCATCTACTGATTCCTCACCACTTGAGGCCTATTTCTCTAGCTAAATGCTTTTATATATTCTCATGTCAGATTAACCCCATACCTCCGTCAAAAGGGTATGAAAAGACCTTTCATACAAGCATCTGAGTTTTAAAAATAAACATTGGCCACAGCTTGAGCTGCAACCAGCAGTAATGAAGGGGAACAAAACTCCTACAATTCAATTAGGCCAGATCCAATAATAAATAACCAGTGGGGCAATAATAATAAATAACTGGGGGGGGGGGGATTAGGCTGGACTGGAATACTAGCTAGGCCATATCTGGCCTAAAGGCTTGACGTTGCACACCCCTGCGCTATGGTACTGAAAAGAATGACAAGAGAGATGTTTAGTTTCAGATACTGAAGCAGCTGCAAATATCTATTTGAGACCCATCACAAAAAAACCATTAAGTCTATGTATTTTGAAATTACTTCAGAAAGTTTTTAAAAATAACAGGGTTATGCTTCCCCTTCCTTAACTTCTGCTAATTAGTGTTTCAATTCCTGCATCATCCAAGGAGGGGTCTCAGTTAAGCTGGATATAAGGCTGATACCAGATAGAGAGGTATTTCATATGTATAGTCCTGAAAGTACTCTGTGCTTTAACGAAGATTTAGTCCAATAGTTTTAAATTTCATTTACATGCAGAGCCATAAGCAACACATCTTTCATCTACACTGGAATGGAAAGTAGACAGTAAGAGTCTTATCAGAACCCCAGTGTTGAGCAACTACACCTGTACATATTTAAGGATCCTTGACAAAAAAAACCAAAGATATGATTAAAACAAAAAAAAAAAGAGCTTTTTTATATAAAAATTTGATAGTGGAAATTTTGCTGCATTTAGTCAAATTTACATAACATATTTGACTTATAAAAACATACATACTGAGAGAATATTTCCAAGAGCATCCAGTAGGACAAGTATGATTTTAGTGTCTTTAGCATTTAGCAGACTGCAAAGAGGCTGTAAGCAACCCTGCTCAAGACAATGGGCTACTTGAGGAATACTGCCACCAGAGGTCAAATTTGTAATAGCCCACACTGCCTCCTTCTGACTCTTGAAATCACCCTGAAGATAAAGGAGAAATCCAATGCACTAAAGAGTTAAAACAATGCAGAGGAAGAATGTAAAGTAGAGAAAGATAGTGTATAAACAAGCTGCAAAACCTGAAGCAAACATTAAAATAAGAAAATCCTGATGCACTTGCAAGGAAAGAACAGTCTGCAAGCCAACAAATATGTATGGGAAAACAATCACTAAATTTAGATTTTAAAATGAATGTGTGTTGAATTAGAAGCCACAACAATACCCTGCGCATAACGTCAACAAGATAAGGCACCAAGCCCATGTCAATGACAGCCTGAATTTGGTCATGGTTGCCAGCAGTGATATTCGACAAGGTCCAAGCTGCCTCCTTCTGCAAATTGCTCTTGGAATGGGTAAGAAGGGCTGGGAACACTTGCAATGCTCCAGCATCTAAGACTGCCTGCGTTTGTTTGTCATCACCGGTAACAATGTTCCCAATGGTCCTGAGAGCTGGGGTCAGCACCGAGGGTTCTGAGCTTCCTAAGAGTTCAACTAGCCTTGACACCACACCTATACATATAAATCAGTATAAGATATTTAAAAATACTTAGTAAATTCACACAAATTAAAAATCCAATGAATAACATTGCAAATGCAAAATCAACTAGATCAAAAATATAAATACTACACATTAACATAAAATCATGTCCATTAGAAGTCTGACCTCTACAGAACCAAATCTGAAGACCTACTATGTTATTTACTTTCAAACTACAATAGTGTCAAAAGGCAGCAAACATGGCAAAATTTAATCTTGAACATACTGGATTCTTTTCTCAATGAGCAACACAAATAGTTTTTTCAAGTTCAAATTCATGAAGGCGTGTGTTTAATTTTAGAACAAAATAAAAACTGATTTAAAATATAAAAATATGTTAGTGAATTTTATTACCTGCCTTGCATTGATTATTACATATACTTTGTGTATGTAGGCATTGTAAAAGTATATAAATTGTTATCCCATGATACAAACTATTATCTTTTGAGGTTAAATATGCTTAACATTTCCAGAAAATTATCTTGAGTGGAATATTCATGCCTGCTCAGAAACAAATGGCTTGAAAATTTTTTGAAATTATCAGCATTTATCAATATGATGGGGAAAAAAAGGTGGTCATCACTGCAGACATGTAGAACTGACACTAAAAACTCTTTGACAACTTGATTTTTTTTTTTACTTTCTCTCCAAGAACAAAGACTTTAAAGAAGTTATGGCACTATTTATAAGTATAGTTTCAGCTTAATATTGATCACTATTGTAAACCTTGTCATCATGCAAAAGACCGCATGTTTTATTAATACTAAAAATCTTTAGCATCTTAGCTTAGCGAAATGGGAACTTTGGATTGTGTGCAGTGAGAGATGCAAAATCTTGGTAGTGGAAGATTTTAGCACATAGATACTCTTTCAAACCTAACAAAAAAAAGCATTAAATATAATGTTAAGGAAAAAACAAAATGACATATAAAATTATTTGAAAAAATAGACTTTCATTTGGTTACAACCGTTTTAATTTTGAACAAAAGTGAAGATATGAAATTATGTTGGAAGTTAAGCAAAAATCATGCCTTTTGCATTTCTCGGAGCTTTCCCTAGTGGTGAGACTACCTATTAGTAAATTTCAATTAAATTAATGCTAATGTGTACATTTGTCCAAAATAACAAAGCAGTACTTACATAAAAAAAAGAAAGAAAAAAAGACCTGCAAAATATTTAAATTATTTAACAAGGAAATAAATCTAAATATTTAATGTGTCTGCTCAGGAAAATATGGCTTGTGAATCAAATGCTATCAGCATTTATCGATTTGACGGGGAAAAAAATTATCATCACTGCAGACATATAACAAGTGACCTGCTAAAACTTCAAAAAGAATAGCTTTTCATTGGTCTTTCTGAACAAAGATTTTTTTAAAACTTTACAAATATGTAATATCAAGAACTTCATGCCAGAAAGTCCTGCATATATATATCATTGTAAAATGCAGACCATAGCACACTGTTATAGTAGTGAACTGGTTCCTTGGGGTCTGACCACTGTTCATAAGGTTGCATTATAATGAGGAATCCTTTGTCACGACAGCTACTTATGGTCAACCTACTTCACCACATATACTTAAGCATAAGTAAACAAAGTACTGTTGGATGTATATAAAGATTTTTAGCATTAATAAAACATGCAGTCTTTTGCACGAAGTCATAAGGTTTACAATAGTGATCAGTATTAAGCTATGTTTACAATATACTGAACACATACTGTATAAAGTTTAGGCATGGTAGGCAAAACATTTGTAAACTGAGCCAGTTAATTTGATACAGTATTGTTAACTCTGTACATGTAATTTGAAGAGGCTGGATGGTTAAAAAAAAAAAGGTCGGGTCCACAGGCTGCAAGCACTGTAAATGCCACAATATATCAAGCCACCAGTGCATCTCAATCTAGTTACAAGTTACTAATTATTAAGTAAATTACACCTAATCAAATTCATATTAACATAAACTACATCAGTTTGACAAGCTGTTCTTTCTTCATTGACAGGGGTAAAAATTATACTCTGTTACGAATGCTATTTCGTCCTTTTCAATAATAATCTGTATTAAAGAAATGGAAATACTACAAGTAAGACCACATCAAAAGCTCAGAAGAAAAATTCTGCATACATCTCTCATGATGCCAAGGAATTAGTGTCTGCTCAGAAATAATGGCTTGAAAGTCACAATTTTATCATCATTTATCGATATGTCGGGGAAAAAAGTTGGTCATCATAGCAGACAAAGTGCTTTAATCTTCAGCACTCTATGAGCACTTCACAGATCTGCCTCCCCTCGTCTCAGCAGACCATATAAGAAAGTTGATTTTCATTAATATTAACTTTGCAACAGAGAGTAATATGATTCACAAACTGGCATCTACCATCTTTTGTTAACTCCTGTGAATACCAATTGATGAAATATAACAATTCTTGCAGTAAAGTGTATCCAATCTTTGACTGGCATAACAAGAAACTAATAATTCTAACTTTATTTTGTGACCCTCATGTCACGTTCATGGGTCAACTTTCTAGAGAATCATCCATATAATTAATTTAAAACACAATCCAATTAAAAAATGTGGCTTCTAATTGTAGCAATTTTGAATACTGTTGTTCAGTTGTTTCAGAAAGAATTTACATACAAACCAATCACTAAATAAGATATGCATGTCAAATTATATTAATTTCTGGAATGAAAAATACATTATAAAAAAATAAATAAATAAAATTGATTCAATGTAATATTACAATTTTCTTGAGACTGTATCATGCACTTTCAGTAAACACCTAACCTATCATAAAGAAGCATTCACCAAAAACTAACATACCTGTATCAACCACATTCTGAATTTTATCATTTGTACCATCAGTGAGATAGGACAGTGCCCAACAAGCATCTGCTAAAACTTCAAGATCCGTGTGATGTAACAATGTCGTAAGTGTGGGAAGACATGATGACACAACCTTGTACTTTGGAGGTGGATCTTTGTTTCGGCAAAGATTTGAGACTGTCCATGTAACATTGCGCAAGAAACCAGCCTGATAACAAACAATAATTATTATCACCCATTTTCTGCAAGATAGCCAGCTGTGATAGCAAAATTGGTTTATTACAGTCTCAAAGTTATTCCATGCCTTCTTTCGCAAGACCACAGAGAACAGAACAGTTAACAAATCAACATGTCTATGGACAATGGCAAAATGTTCTGTCATTATGACATCTGTTTTTATTTTTAAAAAGGATAAACAATGCTTTTCATCTTCAATTATGAGAGGAACAGTTTAAAACCGTGCAATTTGCCAGGTAACTATAAATTACTGTCATTTATTAATCTGGAAATGGACTGGAGAGCATGCTTACAATATTAGTAGAAAAAAATAACAGGACAGGATAGTTTTAAAATAAGCAAATTCGAACATACTGGTACATCTGCTGTGGCTAGACGAAGAAGGGGCTCAAGAATACCAGCTTCTGTCACAAAATCTCGCAACTGTGGTCCATCACCTAAATAAATAAGATTTGACATTTGACTAGTGAAATCTTTTCAAATCTGAAAAATAAATGTTAGCTCCATCAGAACTGTGCATAGCCATTTGCTAGTTAATGTAAGCAAGTAAGGGGTCCAAGAATTTATACTGAAATCACCCAAGTCTCAGATTTAGTAAACGCATCAGAATTTTCAGATATATGCTTGTCTTTAGTTATTCATCATCAACTTAGGTATACTATCAGTTATTGATCTTACACTTACACGTTTACAATAAATGACACTAAATTAATAATATCTCAAAAACTATTACAGCTATATGAGTATATCATAATTTTTTTGTACACAAACTCACCAGAACACATTTTGGCATAAAAGATTTGTACAATTAAAAAATAGAAAAAAATGAGTGGGGTTACCTATTACTACTCACCAGCAATATTCCCAAGAGCCCACACTGCTTGCTCGCAAACAGCCATACTAGTGGAATCCAACAGTCGAATAAAAGGTGGAACTGCACCAGCAGAAACTACCACCTTAGTTTGCTCACTAGTGCCTGAGGCAATATTTGTAAGAGCCCAGGCAGCTTCAAACTGCATATTTGGTCTGCATATAAAAAAATTTAATGTAGTGCACGAATATATACTAAATATATATTGTGTTCAACTCACTAGTCAAAGCTATCATTAAAAATTAAGACAAATGTTACAAATATGAACTAGATTCTTAATCTGGATATTAATTACACATTATACATAGTAAAATTAAAAGTTAAATCGGTATTAGTCCATAAAATTGTAAAAGTTTTAAATAAAAAAATTTTCAAACAAAAAACTGTATGGTGATACTGAAGGGTTGAATTTGTTTTAGTAACAATGTGCTGTCAAAATGCCTTAAAAGTAGATAGTGGCACAATACTAAGCCAATGCATAAAAGTGCACATTTTCATTACTATTCGTTCACTGATTTCTCAACAACCAAAGCATTGTTTTAATTTAAACAAACATTCAAAATCAAGCTTAAGGTTTCAATATCTTATGATTGTAAATTTGTACATCTGTGGAAAATATGCAGATTAAATAAAGTTGACTAACTTTACATCTTTGCTGAAATTTGTCCAAATACAAAATGTGCGTTATGGTGCCACAAACACATATTTGGTATTGAAAATGCATCTACCAATATAAAGTTTGGCTTGCTTTATACTGTACATATTTTTTAAATGAATTTTAAATTTGGTGAGAAGACCAATTTTCGTTGTAAAAAAAAATAATAGTCAAAGTACACCATTACTAGGCTTGAATGAAAGATTTTTCTATACATTTCAACTATTCATGATGTGGGATACAAGCAATCCAATCAAATAAGAGTGAACTATTTAGGATCATTATTACAATGGTTTTCAAACATGCTTCTGTAAGTTTACACTAAATTTAACACTGAGCAGTTTCCAGGGTTCTTTAGAAAGTAGTTAAGTAGTGGGCCTGTCATATTTGTGCTCTTGAAACCAGTTACCTACACATCTTTGTAGACAAACTGAAATAAACAAATGACAACTGTTCATCTAATGACACAGTGTTTGCTGACAGCGATGTTTCAACAGAAAACAGTTATCAGGAGCAAGATTTTGATTTTTGAAAGTCTTACTTTACAAGAACAGGACACATGATTGATATTTACTATGATGAGGACTTTTATATTGGCAAAATCACTGAAGTTAATTTTTCTGATAAAGATGTAGTCAACTTTATAGAGAAAGCAGAAGTTGGTGACCTAACAGTTTTCAGACGGCCATCTTATGACACGTGAGAAATATTTACTCTATAAATTTACTGTTAGTGCATAAAAGGTGTTGAAAATTTTCATAAATAATGAGCAATGCATCACATTGCTAAATTTTATGATAGGGCAAATAATTCAAATGTGGCTAGTTCTTTGCACACACAAAAAAAAAATGTATAACGGCTGTTAACAAAATGGTTAACATTTTGATGATTTTTCAAAGTTTGGCCCAACCTGTGCATGAATCAAACGAAAATAACATCCTGGAAAAATGGGCATATATGTTAAAATAGGTGAACAATTTCAGTCATATATTTTAATTAATGTTTCAGATATGCTGTGTCAAACTTCAATCGTATTATTTCTAACTATCCAGATGATTGTTGTTTTTTTAAAAGCAGTTAATCTCTGGAACAAATTGAGATAACTTCACAATTTTATTTTTCATGTTTTAAATGAAAACAGAATACTTAATTTTTCTATTTTTTATGCCACTACCCACAATTATCCCTTTTTAGTTTTAAACTAGTAATTTCTTCCCATTAATCTCTATCAGTTGTTCAAGACTGAAACAAAAAAAAATTGTGTGGAGATACTGAGGGGTTAAATTTGGTTTAGTGGCAATGAATTGTCAAAATGCCTTAAAGTACAATTGTCCCTTTTTAGTTTGAATATACTTATATAGTCATTTCTTCCCACTAATTGTTCAAGCCAATAATGAATATGTGAAAAATGTGCCAATAAATATTTTTATGTTAAAAATACTGTTTTTCATATTTTTCAGTCTTTGTGGGAACCAACCCCCCTATCTCTCTCTACTTTGATATTTTCTGTCATCTAACAATCTACATTTCATACATAAAACGGTTCACTTTTGGAGAGTAAAAGATGGTTTCAATAAATTCTTATACATCAAAAAATTAAGGAAATATCTTTAAACCAGAACAAATCATTACAAGAAAAAATTACAACTATAATTTGAACTTTAAAAATTCTGGAAAGAAAATAACCTGTCTGCATGGTCCAAGAACGTTACCAGCCTTGGGACAACACCAGTCTTTATGATGTCATTGATTGGTGGATTGCGCTCTTTAGACAGCAGTTTTCGCACAGCTTGTGTTGCTTCAAACTGTTTCTGAGGATCATTCCCTTTAATGCCATTAACAATCTCCTCAACTGAAAGTGACGGGTGTTGCTGTTCAAAAAAAATAAACATGATAATTTAGCAAATGAAAAAGACTCTTTATTGGTTATAATTATTATCCATTCAATATTTTATTTTACTGCAATTCTATCACCACACCAAGTTATTTTTTTTTTTTTTATCCCCAAAGCTAATACATCCAGAGTGACATATTTCCTTCTCAACTACTTGAGTTTGCCCATGTGGAACAATCTTAAGTCACCTGATGTTTGCAGTGACAATTAAGATACTACAGACATATATCAAGTCGCGAGTAGGGTCCTATATTTGAGTATTATTATTAGTACAGAGCTCAGTGCATTATGAACTATCTATCAATCAGTGCCCACTAATTAACAATTCCATATATATCATATTTATATATATTCATATATCATGTTAATCTGTAGCCTATTATTTATATCATCTCTTTTTTGTTTATTGTGTTCAAAAAAGCACTTTTTAAAGAAAATTAAATTAAATTTTAATCACATAATGCTGGCATAAGATGGATTGACAAGTCAATTCATATGAAAACTTTCTTAAAATTGGCGGCTAATTTTTCTAAGCGTTACACCTTAAACAGTTTCTTTCTGGTACATGTTATATTTAAAAGTGGAAAAACAATTTTAAACTTTAGGCCTAAGTTTTCAAAATGTGTAAATTTATCGCAAATATCGTAAATAAAACTACTTTGTTGCCAATGTCTTGAAGGGGGCTTGTGGGGCAGTCTTCGTCATCAGACAAAACAACATTTCTCCTCTTTAGTAAGCCTTCCTCTTTCTTTGCTTTTCGGAGTTCAATTGACGTTTCGTTACGTCGTCTGCGCATCTCCTGTTTAAAAAAAAAATCACGGACAAAGGAAAAAACCATTTAATAAATTACTAAAGCAAGTCATTCTTATAATCATATTTCAATAATGAAAATATACAACAAATCATGTTTTACTATTTTCATTAATATAGGCTAGTCGTAACACAATGATCGTTGAAGCTCTTAAGTTTTGGTGATCATGCTTACAGGTAAAACACATGAAAATACAATTTATAAAAATTAATGTTCTTACATCTGCATCTCTGCCTTTGTTTTTGTAGTTCTTGATGCGATCGGCATTTTCTGGTAAAGGCATTTTAAAGCAAGTTAAGAACAGTATTGTAGATCTCTCTGATCCTTTTCAGTGAAAGGCCGTGACCTATTAAGATTTAAAAAGAAATACAGTTTAGAATTTTTTAAAATCACTTTAAATTTAATTAGTAAAAACTGTAAGAAATCGAAAACTTTTTGTTATAATATATAAAATTAGTTTTACAATTGAAATCTAAAGAAAAAAATGTGTATCATTAATGTCGGACCATAAGCTCGCGCGCTTGATCGTCTTACCTCGTGCACGCAAAAAGTGAATCGAGATTAGCGCTTTAGCGTCACTTTTTCTTGTGTTCTGAATATGATTGGCTGTATAAAAATAAGCTTAATGATTGGCTATTGCCATGGTCACACAAAACAAACTTACAGACAAATCGTCTTAAATTTAAAATTATTAACTATGCTAAGAAACATATTTAATTGTATTTTTCAAATATATTGCATGAAAACAATCTAAGTGAGTGTGTTTCAAATTTTAAAAAAAGTAACAGAGATGCAAGTTTACGCATGCGTACTGTAATTGTTTAGATACTCGAACATGTCTGCCGAGGAAGACACCGAACTGAGGGATTTAGTGGCTCAAACACTCGAAGCAAATGGGACTCTTGGAAAATTACGTGTATGTTGCAAAATAATTTTTCTTTAAATGTTAAACAAAGTGTACTATATTAAAAATATTAAAAGTGCAGTTAAGATTTATGTACACAGGATGTGATTTAAAACTGTTAGCGACTCTCGTACGGTCTGAAAACATTGCAAGAAAGACAACATGTGTACACTTGCTTTCATTTTCAACTTTCTCTGCTGATTAGTATAAACATTTTAAAGAAAATAGTTTTGTTTATTATTATGTGCACTTATCTTGCTCGTTTAAAATCTATTTAGTTTACTTTCTTCTATCTTTCTTCTCTAGGTCTATATAGAAATGAGTGATATTTTAAAATTGTGTAGGCCTATCTATCTATCCCTTAGTCTTGTCGACCGTTGGGGCACCCTGATGACCTGACAACCAGTTTCCTTCATTCCATTCTGTTCTTTGCTAATCTTATCGTATTGCTCAGTTTCAGTCCTAACCACTCTGAGATGTTTGTTATCCTCCAATCTTTTCCTGTTTTCCTCTCCTTCGCCCTCCTTGCACGGTATCTTGCATGATTGTCTTGGCAAGCCCTGATGATCGTGTGACATGCCCATACCATTTCATTTTGCTTTTTTTCACAATGGCCGAAAGCTCTTCATAGGGCCCAATGGCTTGCCTAATTATGTTTTCCATTTCCTAATTCGTGACATGATCTCTATACGATATGCCTAGCAACATTTCGAAAGCATCTCATTTCAGTAGCTTGTATCCTCCTTTCGAGATCCACTGTGAGGATCCATGACTCAAACTCAAAGGCATATAAAAACACAGATACAACCAAGGAGCGCATCAGTCTGATCTTTGAGCTGAGAAGTGAGATGTTTCTGTCTTTCCAAACTGTCTTATGCCTTGCCATTGCAATCCAGGACAATATTTCAGGTTTTGATCCCTCGTCTGTCATGATGGCACCTAAGTACTTGAATTGATTAACTATTTCCAATTTCTGTTCATGATGTCATTGCCAATGCCACTGGTGTTGTTGGTCATCAATTTGGTCTTCTCTGCACTGATTTCTATACCAAAAGCAGTAGCTGTCCTGTCCAGTTTTTCCACCAACTGAGCTAGCTCTTCTTCATTTCTTGCAAGACTTAGCTGTCATCAGCAAAGCTTATGTTTGTTATTGTTCTGCCTCCAATACTGACAGTTCCTTCATGGTCTTCCAGAGCATCTGTCATGATTCTTTCAAGGAAGATGTTGAAGAGAATAGGCGAAAGTGAGCTGCCTTGTTTGACTCCACTGTTGACCTGAACCAATTTCCTATTTGGCTATTGAAGCAGAGTGTACTGGTGGCCTTGCTGTAAACAAGTTTAAAGGCTTTCTAATGACTTTGATCAGGTTGGCATTGATGTTATACAGCTTCATGGTGGACCAAAGTGCTGCATGCCACACCGTCAAACGCCTTCTTATAATCTACAAAAACATGATAAAGGTCTTGTTGATGCTGAAGGTACTTCTCACAAAGCAGTCTCAAAAATCTGTTTAGTTGTGCTTTGCTTTTTGATTATCAAATATTAATAAATAATAATAATATTAATAGAAACAGCATTTCAAGAGATAATCACTTTACTTTTTAAAGTTTGTACCTACTTTCAGGCTCAGCTTCGGGCAAGTGTATTTTTGGCTCTGGAGGAACAAGAGTCAGTTCAGGTTAGTATATGTAATAATATAAAAGTAATAAATTAGTATAATTATTATTGAGGTTGCACTAGTCCTAAAGAAAATGAATACTCTATTACAGTGTTGCATTGAAATATTTTGTGTAATAAAGAAACTGTTCTATATTGCTGTTACTAGTGTCAGTATTTGTATTAGCTTGCAATCACATGGCCATCACACTGATGTCAAAATGAAAATAGGAGCAAGAATGCTAGTGGCTCAGTTATGGCATTTAAAGAAAACATTTAGTATAGACATATTTTTACAGTTTTAAAATCAGTGTATTTTATCTAATATGATACTTAATGCAGAGCTAAACAATGCAGCACTCCTGTTACAATTACATTGATGAGTAAAAAAATAAAATAAACCCAGATCAAGCAGTGAAGTCAAAGCACTTTCTTGTTTGTTGTCTGGAAGGGCAGGTATTTTTAAAAAATAAAGAAAAAGCATATATTTACAGAAAATAATAATATTGATTTTATTGTGACAGTCTGTAAATCAGATAGTAATGTTATCGTGAACAAGGTTGAAAATCATGTACCAATTTGAAGACAAAGCCCAGCCCTCATAATGGAAAATATATTCTTTGAGTGTTTTTTTTAAAATGTTTGAAATAATATAATTACTGAATGTATACCTGAATGACTGACCAGGAAATGCGTTGATAATGAAATCATGAAGGAACTGATAAGTTGCACTGGCAGAAATTAAAATAAGTCCATATTCATATGCCTTGAGATGAAAGAATCTTTCTTTAAAAGACAAAATTAAAATGTTTGCAGAATGACAAGAATATTTATTTTTCATTATTTAGTCATTCTTGCAACAATGCAAAACTATATTAATTTGGTCCAGTTCTGATACATGCTACATTCCAGACCTGTGAGTAGTTACCATTGTGTTATGCTTGGGAAGACACCTTTTAATAGATTATAAGAGAGTCTAGAAGTATCTTAGAAGCATCCTCTCCATTGAAAATAAAACACTAAAAGTTATAATTGGAGAGTGCAAACTTACTTACTCTTCTGCATGTTCATTTAATAGAGAGAACCCTTATATACTGTAGCTTTGCTTATTGTGTTATTTATAAAAAATATATATTTGGCATATCTTTTGCACTAACTGTAATAATTAATATTGTTCTTTTGTTTATTGATCTTTCAGAGCCAGTCATTTCAGTCCATCCTTTTATTACATATTAAACGTCACCTGTTCGTTTATCTGACTCTTCTGTTTATTTATTATTATCTACATTGACTAGGCATGATTGAGTGTAAATGGGTTGAACCTATATCCCTGTCTGTCAGTCTGCATGGTGTGTGATCAGCCATGCCACTTTGTGATTGTATAAATACCCAAGCTGTAGGTGCCAGTGGAGTGAGTGTGGCATACAGCACCAGCTGTAGCTGCATTCTCCTACACATACATCACTGAGTAAACTGCCACCAAAAAATATGCAACACATTCATTTCGTGCATTTCTGTCAATTTTTTGTGTGTAATATATACGTTTTGCTTCTATTATTATTATTATACTTTTATTTTTTAAATCTGTAAATTATTCTTCATATATAACTTTATAAGCATAGATTTGACTTTTGAATGCAGATGTGACTATGACATTCAGGAAGAGAAAACAACTTTCATTTTTATTGTACAATTCAGTAATCTTACTAATTAGACTTCAAGTTCATGTTTTTATTTTGGTTTGGTTTAAAAGAAAAGATCTGAATTGTTGGAGTATAGAATTGCCTGTATATGCTTGTTGAAAAGTGTCTGATAATGCAACACTTGTCGAAAAGACAGATGGCATTACTTTCAGAACAGTAACATATTATACTGTTAGCTTTAATCTTAAGTCTTCAGATAATAGAGGAATTTTATGTAATTCACTATCTGTCTAGTTTGTCTACACAGGTGCAAGGGTCCTAATTATAAAATGTTTATATTTTATTAATTTATTTGTATACTAATACATCATATGCATGCAATTGTTATTATTTTTTTAATATTCACCACAGAATCGAACACCATTCCTGAACAAGGAATTGAAGAACTTCCTATCTTCAAAAGATGGTATAATATTTTTATTTCTTATACTTTAATATATAGATTTAATATTCTAATATCTTATTATTTATAACTAATCATCATTTTATCACCATATGTTATTGTCAAAAACTTTATGACTATTTATTTAACAAAATCAATACTCTTCATTTTTCTTTTCTTTTTTGAATTAAAATTTTTTTGTTTGCTACTATACATTAAAATAGTTGCCATTTCATAAGTAATGTCTTTGTTACATGCAATGATACTAAGGTAATTGAATATGTTACATCTGGTGGAGTGGGTGGTTATGATAAATAGTATTTTATGCATCCTCCATTCCCTGCATCAAAACTAAAATTTGCAGAACCTATATCCACATTATAAGTATGAATGATGTGTTAGATATAAGATAGACAATAGTCTTACAGTTCTGAGCTTCCAGCCATCCATCAGTCCTGATTATTTAGAAGTTAGAAAATGTGAATAAAATGAGCAAATCTGTGGTTCTGATGGCAAACTATTTATTAATGAATGAACATTAACTATAAATATGGTTATGATTGGAACTATAATTTTGATGCTATAATATTAATTTTCTACTATTCATCATTGAGATGGCCAGAGTTGTGGATCTCTGGCATGTGGCTCATGAAAAGTCATTGAATTTTAGTGAATTTCAGTATATATCAGTGAATATCAGTGAATATCAGTGACATCAGCAAGGTTGCTAACCTGTTGTTCAGTGGTCAGGTCTCCCCTTAGTCCAAGGTGGAGATGGGCTGTTTTTTTGCAAGTCATGACTTCAAGTCAGAATGCTTTTGCCTTTTATCGACAGATTTTGTCAACCCACAGCTGAATCAGATTACGATTTAGCTGATGATTCATGTACTGTTTCTTTTGAGGAGGAATTTTTGCTGGTCTCCAGTGATTTAATAGAAAATAGTGTGATGATGTCAAGCCAGTTATTCAACATGGCATGGCTACATTCAGTGTTCCATATTCAGCTCATAAATAGAAAAAAACTCAGTGTTTCTTTACTTCATTTGGATGTGTAAACTTAGGTTTTATGGACTTTTCTCTGGAATTGTTAAAAAAAGACCTGCATTGGAATCCTGTGCTACTTCTAATTTGTTGTAAATAATTATAAATCTTCACATTGCATCTCCTTTTTTATTTACTACAGGCTGGCTCTTTTTGTGCCTTGACTTGCAAAAAGTACTATAATTAAAATTTAGATATATTTCAAAAGTTTATATGTATATAATTCCAGCAAAGAAATATTCTAACAAATACATTTCAGTGATTTTACTTCATCATTCCTTTTTTTGTCCTGTACTTTCACTTAAACTGTAAGAAAAAAATATATATACATTTGGACTATATTCAATTTGAGGAAATAATTTTCATTTAGAAAATATCTTATGATTGAGAATTATGCAGAATAAATAGTACTTTTGCATCTAATCAACAACAGATATAAATTGTGCAATTTTGTTTATTCAAAAATTTTTTTTGTATAGCATGGTGTAATAGTATGGTCATTTCTTCACATGGAGTTTCTGAAGACAAAAATGCCTGTGTAATAATCAACAATGGATTTCAGTTTACAATATACATTTGCAATTGGATGTATTTGCTTTTCTAAAAAGAATTCTTTTGAACATTGTCTTATGACAGTGCAATGAATTTTATCACCTTGCATTTTTTTAATTTTTTTTTTGGTGGGGGGGATCATCATTTTCATCATCAGGTAAGGGAACTTTTTCTTACATATTTATTTTTAAATTCTTTGATATGTTTAGCATGGGTTATTGGGTTTACATTTTCAAAAGCCATTCATAATTACATCCACATTTCATGTTTTAGTAAGCTCATCCATTAAATTATCACTGAGTGGCAAAATAACCTACTACACAACTGTATTGTTTGTTTTCTTTCTTTGGTCATTAGTTTACTATTCCACTTACTAAAACTGACACTAAAAGTAACATTTAAGTACTACCCAACATTTGGAAGCAAGCACTGAAAGAGTTTATAGTTTCTTCATGCTAAGCAGTGCCTTTTCCACCCCCATCACACACACACCCCTTTGACTGTAATTTGAATGTTGATAAATTATAAAATATATTTTTTTAATATTTATAATAATAAGAGAAGAAACTTGAAAACGATATGGTAATTATTTATCAAGAAAAGTTTTTAATATTATAATTTTATAAAAAAATAGACTTTATATTTAATTTTTATAGGGCAGCTTGTCACCAAAATGGTCAGAGAATTTCTAGAATTCTTCCACTTGGAATTCACCCTGGCAGTGTTTGATCCAGAAGCTGGAATGGTGAGTAGCTATAACAGTCAAGAGATGAGATTAAATCAGTATTAATTGAAAGTAAGATACTTTTTTCTCCCATAAGTTTTTAAAAAAATTATAAGTTTGCTTTTTTTTTTTTTTTTTTTTTACACACAGATATGTTTTTATTATTTGAAACTTTCATTGATTGTTGTAATTAATTAATTCTGTGTTGCAAAAATTATATATTTTTATTTTTTTAAATCTGCTGATTTTGTTGATTTTTTTTTTTTTTTAAAGGGATAAAAAGTAAAGGAATTACTGTTTTTAAAGCAACATAGAGGTTGAAGGTTGTAAGTCTTGAATGGAAAAAATATGTTAGTTTCATAATTTGTAACTTTTCTCATCATCATATACAAGGAGCCCTGATGAAAGGATTTGTCATAATGAACTAAGAATCATCAAATGATCACTGTTATTCTAAGACAGGACCTTTTGACTGCACACATTCACTGCTTAGATCTGTAATACATGCTGCAATAAAAGAGATGTGAATGTCATTTGCTGCTTTTTCAAACTTTTATATTTGTAGCTTGTGCACATTTTAGAAAGAAAATGCTATCTGGCATAGGATGGAATGTAGAAGAATACAGCAAATGGGTGCGGAAGTAAACATTGACTCAGTAGAACTGTAAATATTCACGTTTTTATGGCACTGTTAGCAAATCATAATTATGAAAAAAACTGTATACTCTTGTTATGAGGTTAAAAGTCCAACACATTATGCAATAATTGTAATATACATATTATTCTAAATTCATTTGCATGTATTTGTAATCAGACAATTCACCATGACTCATTGTTTGCCCTTTAGAACTGGACTTCAAACATTGATTGCAAGTAATTGGAAAAGGTTTTGACTGGTTACTTATACTAACTTCATATGTCAGCTAACTGGAATTACTCATCTCACCCTTTAAGCCACCATTTGTCATTCAGTCGCTTTTGCAACTATGTACTTAAGCTTCTAGCAAGAAAACCACTCAGATGCCACTCATCTTCCCCCCCTCCAGCCACCATTTGTCATTCGCATTCACAACTACATATTTAAGCTTCTGAGTCGGTAATCATCTTTTCCCTCAGACTTAGCTCATGAGGAAGTGTAAGAAATAAATGGCTATCTACACCTCTACATTAATCATCTTTCCATTATGCAAGTAACTCTCAAGCGTCACTCTAGCGATGACAAAATATTTATGTGTCCTATGTACAACATAAATGCATAAGACTTACTAGACATGGCATATACTTTATGATTTGTCCAGTGTACCACATGAATGTAGAAGACATACTAACCAGGACAAATGCTTTTTGCCCTATGTACAACATGAATTCAAAAGATACTAGCCAGATGCTTAATGTATCTTGTGTACAACATGAATGCAGAGACATACTACTATGACAGATAGTAGATACTTTGTCCCTTGTACAACAATGAATATGAGATAAAAATAATATTTAATTCTGCAGAAATATTAATTTTAGTATTAATCTTTACTAATATGAGATAAAAATAATATTTAATTAACAGCAACTTAATGTCTTGAAGTGAAAATATGCTGAGAAATGAAGGAATGACAAATCAGTGATTTTTCTCTAAGAGATTTGTGCTTGCCGGTAGATTGTTGTCTGCCATGATGTGAATAAATTGTTTATAATAGTCATAAGTTCAAGAACAAGAACTATATTTATCTTTCTTTTCAGGAAGAGGCAGAAAACAGAGAAACCCTGGCCAAAGAGCTAAACTTGAAAAATTGGTCTAATGAGGGTCAGGGTCAAGGTCCTCTCTTGTTGGAAGTGCTGAAAGCTGCAAGAGCTAATTCACAACAGGGGCCAGCCACCAGTCCCAAAACTACTGTGGCATATGTAAGCAGACTGTGTTAACTGTTTGGATCATGTTTCAAATCAATGCTTCCTGTGTGTAAAGACTTTTTATTTAAAGTATATATTTTCTTCTCAGTCTGACTGTTTTGTGATTTATTTCTTGTTATAAGATAACATATTGCTTTTGTAATAAATTTTAATCTAATGAATTACGTTTGGCTTTTGCAGTAAAGTTTTAAGTATAATCTGGGTTTGGTTTTCTTTTGTTTTCTGTATTTATTTTTTTTTTTTAAGTGTTTTTATTTGGAGAAACTAATGGCAACTTTGTCATGAACAGTGTATTAAAAATTATTTAAAGCAAGATTTCAATAGGAAAGAGTTTGACTTTCTACCATAGTAATTTTATAATCGTTGATAATATGAGAAATGTCATATTTGTTTTAATTATTCAGCACTAGGAAATATAACAACTTTTGGATTTAGTTGGCAAAAATTTAGAACCATAAAACTTTTAAGCATGAAAATGAATCATGCATACGACTAGAATACTTTTATTAATAGTTTTAAAATATATAAACCCATGATTTTCAAACTTATTATCTTCTATTTTAAAAGCTGTCATGCAAATCTTGTTAGAAGATTCCTTGGAAATAAAAATGACTCCACTATATGTGTGTTGGCACGAGTATTTGTCTTATAATGAAAAATCATGCCAAATTAAGTGGATATATGATGGATCTTTAATGGTAGTGATAAAGGTGGGATTGTATGCAGTTTTATATATGATTTAAAGTGTTATTGATGTGATGTTTCAGTTGCTTAGGTAGAGCAGGACAATATTATGCACATGCTTAGAGATGTCAGCCAGTCTTTTTCGGTGATAAGAGAAGTCCCTTAGTCACCAAAACATTGACTTTTCCCAAATGTTTAACAATCAGATAACCAAAATAAATTGTTTTAATTTTTCTTCCCATGAAACATCATTTAATAAAAATACATCTGTCAGATGTCAAGAGGAAAAAAATTGGGGTTCTTTTTTTAGAAAGCATGACTCTTTTGATATCTAGAGTGTTGAAAAATTAGAGTAAGCATGATAATATTTTAAAACAGATCTTCATGTATTTCTTTTTTTAAAGTGTTAACTTTATGCACCTCTCTCACACATATATATTAGTAGATGTTACTTATACATAAGATGGATAGTTTGTTCCCTTCACACATGGTCAAACCTTGACAGTACTGATGTAGATTTGGATAGAATGACCAAAGAGTTTGATGAGTGAACTGATGACTTCATTTAGTAACAAAATGGTAGATTGAGAACTTTTCACAATTGACAAAATAGACACACTTTGTCTATGCAAGTGATGATGACTAATGATAAGTCCAAAACAGTCTTTCAGATTAGTCTGAGTAAAATGGTAGTCATTCTAGTAATACAAGTTAGGTGATGGTAGCTCGTAGCCTTATGGTAATTTTGGACTAGACAGGAGTCGGGCATATTGACCAAAGCTCTGATGTAGATAGGAACTCTGATATATGACTATGAACAAACTCCTGTTAAGGAATTGCTATGAAACAGGAATCATCCCACTTTAAGTGGTTTGCTCTTTCTGTTTGTGAGTTGTGGATATAATTTATTGCTATGTACTCAATTCCCACCCACCATAGTCTCCTGTTGTGCTCTCATGTAAGATACAATGACTGACATCAGTAAATTAATTAGACAGAGTGCAGTATCATATATTGTTGATTAAGACAAAGATAATGCTCAGTACACTGCCTCAAAATAATTAATGTTTGATGAACTAATCAATCAGCAAAAGAGTTGCATATAACTGGGATTAGAAAGTAGTTTGGAGGATATGACATTTAATATATATATATATTTATTTATATATACATCTAAATATATATTTATATTATTTTAGTGGAAATAATTGAAAGAATATGAAAATTATTTGATGTCTTGTAATTTTTATAAAAATTTTTATCCTCTTTAAGTATCATCATGTTTAGTTGGCCATCATTACATATAAATAAAATTATAAACATTAAAAGAATAAAAAATACTTTTCCTCACCTTATCTTTTGACATAAACAGCCAGTATGTAGGACTGAAACTGTTAACATACCTGAAAAGAACACTTTGGCAACATGAAAATTAAATGAGAAATGTCCTTATATACATTAAAAATTGTCCTTTAAATTATTCATATATAATGGAAATATAATATTTTATTTTGTTATGTATTTCAAACATATGTCATTTACTGATCATTTTAATTATTATAATATCATGGTTTGAAATAGAGTTTTCAACTGTAATTGGTTCTTCATGTAAAATAGTCACATTTATCAAGTTTATCTTCTTCTTATAATAAATTTGTGATAAAAATAATTTATCAATAAATCATTTATAATTATATTACTGTTATTAGGATCATGCTTCTATTATTTGTTTTCTGACTTTGTATGCTTATATCATAATCATATAAAGTTACTATAGTGCTGCTTTACATACACTGCTGCTAATATTGCTTGCTTTTTTTCTTACATATTATTAACATGCTCAGGAAGAAACAGATGTCAACAACAGTCACCAGTACCCAAAGGTAAAACTAATGTCAAGACAACAACATGTAACCAAAAGCTAAAAAGCAGATCATGTTTATTATACTTGTTAATATGGGGGTAATGAGTGATTCTTTTCTTGGACCATTACCTCATTAGCATGGATTAAAAGTTTTGAAGAAAAACCTAAGTGTGGAATTAATTTAGTTAATTGGATCGGAAAAGCATAATTATGTAAACCTTAATTTATTTCTAAATATTCAGGTAGAATTTAAATATTTGATAATGTACAGAAAATTGATACATAAACTGTAATAAAAAACAATTGCATTTTGTGGAGAAATATAATAATAAAACATTGAAACTATGTGGATAGAGAGCATATCTTCTCCACAGATTTCAGTATATCAAAGGTGGTTTTATCATTATTTCATTTTTGTGAAAGGTTGGTATTCCCTTTGATATTTTTTGAAGTAAAATAGATTCTCTCTGACAATATATGCTTACCACATGCACTAGATAAGTTAACTGGGGCTTTGATAGTGTCATAAGATCTGTGGTGGACAAATTTACTTTGGGATCACTTTGTAGGGGGTAATGAATATCAGAATGAAAATATTTGTTCACAGCATCAAAATTATATTAATATCAAGCTGCTGCATTTGCTTTTTGCAATATTAACATTTTTTGCATGTCTAAAGAGCTGTGTACTTTATAAGATTGTAACTTAAGGCGATGTGCACCAGTGAAAAAATCATGAATTTGAGTCATTTTGGGGTTTTTTGCATATTTGACATTTCAGTGTGTCCACCTTCAGAACCAAATCATTTTGTCATAAAACTGTTGTTTTTATATAATAAAAGTGCTTTTATTATATTAACCATTACACTTTTGTAGTTATTGTTTCAAATTTTGCATGAACAGGCTGATTTACAAGCAGTAGAAATGAGCCTTCCTTCGGCACTTACCTTCATGATTTATATACTGGAGAAATCATTATTACTTACCCTGCCTTTGTTCAGTTTTCTATTTTAGAAAAATGTGCCAATAATGTCAAATTAGCTTACTTTTTAACATTGGGTCACCCCAAGCTATGTTCCATACTTGACCCTTCAGCTATTTCTATTTTATCAATGTTACACTCCATTACCCATCTCCCAAACTCACCCATATTTATGTTTGCTAATTCTAAAATATCAAACATTGAAAATTTCTATCTTATAATTAACAGAACAACATGGAAACTCTATTTCAACATGATAATACTACCCAAAATGATAGTAATTTCTAGCTATGCTGTCAAGGTTATTCTTGTATCACATGAATTAGGAGGTTTCATGTAAGTCCTAATGACTGTAATATATAACATTTTAAAATCTGATACATTTTAAAGTCAGAAGATATTATACAGATTTGTGTTAAGTGCCTGCCAGAGCATACCATCTAGATTTGTATGAAATGCCTGTCATAGTTTATCATACGGATTTGTGTAAATGTCTGTTGCAAGTTTCAGTGCTTGAGTGTATGTACAGGTGAGTTCTCTGTTTATGTGTGTTTTGTTTACATAAATTCAAATTGACAGAAACTAATATTGAGGCATTTTCATTTTGTTGGCCCAACAAACTCAAAGTGATATGTCCTGAGAGCAAAAGTGAAATGATGACTCACCATCCAAGCAATGCTATTTTCTGCGATTGCAATCTCTAATCATGCTGAAATTACATCAAATTTAGTGCCCCAGTATTTTGGCATTCTTATCACATGTACATACATTTGTAGTGTAGTGGAGAAATCCTGAATCATTTAAATGGCTTTTGCTTATGAGAGGATCTTGGGATTGCATATGTAAACAGAGAACTCACTTTATTTATTATGGATCTAGATGTTTTGGTACATTTCCTGTTCCTTTTCTTGTGTACTTTGGGCACCACTTTATATTTCTCTCCCTTTTTTGTTTTTAATTTAGAAAGAATGAGAGCAGAATATCTAGATAGTTATTTGGAGTTACATTACTTTCATGTCCACTACTCTTTTTGGTGACTAATAGTGGTTGTTTGTTTAAGACATGTTTTCATATACTTCCACATTTTTTTTTTTAAATTTTATAATCAATGTTGTTTTTTAAAGTCTTAACATCAGATTACTTTCATTGTATAGCCTTAGTGTTTTTTTGTTCGTAATTGATTTAGAATAATAATACTTGAAAACTTATCTCCACTTTAAAATAAAAATGAATAAACTTTATGAAAAATTATAATTTGTGAGGGTCTGTTACTAAATTAGTAATAATTAATCTTAAGTAAATTGACAGAAAATTGGTAAATATATGAATGACAGTATTTTTATAGTTTTATACTAAAAAAAAAGTAAAAAAGCTTTTCTTAATAAAACACAGATCTTCCCCTCCCCCCCCTTTTTTTTTTTTAAAAACAAATTTAATAAATAATTCCAACAAATTCAGAATGAGCAAATAATAATAATCCTTTACTTTCATATAATTTTTTCTATTATTTAAATTGTTACTTCAAAAGCAGATGTCTCATTGAATGTTATGAAAGTCTAAATTTATTTTGAATGCCCCTAATGCATTAGATCTAATATTATGAAGTGAACATTATTTTACCATGAGATGATTTGAAATTGTATGTGGCTCTATTAAAAGTCTTTATTTGCTTATATTTATTTTTACAAATGATGTTTCTTTTTAGAATTTGACAGAAAAACAAGTTGCTGAAGCTAAAAGAAAATTTGAACAGTATGATAAAGTAAGTAAACTAAATACCTATTGTGTTTTAAATATAAATATAAAAACAAATTTGAGTAATTTGTTTATTTTCTGGATGATTAACTGGTATTTGTTGAAAGATGTGTTTGAAGTTTATTTATTTGCAAATAGTAATGTTTGTTTTTTTTAAATTATGCTTGTTGAAAGATGATCTGTTTGAGATGAATTCAGGTGCTCATAATATCCCATTTGAAATTGTAGACTGAAAGTTGTTCCATTTGAGGTGTATTCAGATTAATACAATATCCAATTTTGAAATTGTACTTGTTGAAAGATGATCTGTTTGAAGTGTATTCAGATGCAAATAATATTGAATTTTTAAATTCTATGTGTGTGTACACAGGATGGTAGTGGTGCCATTGATAAAGATGAGCTGAGAGAATTGTTCATGGACATGTTTCCTTCATTTAACAAGTAAGGAATGTGACCTATAAGTGTGACTTGAGGGTCAAAACATACAAGAATTATTAGTTTCTTTTTATACCAGCCAAAGATTGACCTTTTGGATACACTTTACTGCAAGAATTGTTATATTTCATCAATTGGTATTCACAGGAGTTTATCAAAAGACAGTAGATGCCAGTTCCTTCAGTTGCAACACAGTAACCAAATGAATCATATTACCATATCTTACAAAGTTAATATTAATCAAAATCAACTTTCATATGCTTGGTTGCATATAACTTGTAATAATAATAACAAAAGCATATATCTTTTAAAGAATTATTTTTATAATGGTGCCAATTATTGAATGTCAAACAGTAGATACACAAGTACAGAATATACTGATTTGTGCCATTAAAGTATTTTTTTATTTTAATTAACATTTCTTATCATTATACAGATTATTAGAAAAAACAAAACAACAGTGTAATAAAGACCTAGCTGGTTATATAACCTTAGGTCTGAGGAGGATCACGGATCAATTATTGAACAGTTGCAACTCAGTAACAAAAAAATTGAGCATCACATGGAAAAGGAGCAGAATGCATTAAACTAGTAATTCAAACCACAACTGAAACTCTCAACAGGCAATTTAGAAACTGGTGCAGAAATTAAAAGAAAAATAAATATGAAAAAAGGATGTTTATCAAAAAGTAGGCCAGTCGGGAGGCTGGGGGTGGTGGGAGGGGGAATAATTGAAAAAATTATGACAACAGCAATCAATCTCTGGTGCCATCATAGCTGTTACATCTGCGTCTAGCACAATACCCATAAAGAACTTGTCACCATTCCTCCTAACAAACTTCACTTGAACCAGCTACCTGGCTGAATCCTGACAACAAGAATTTCTGTTTAATAAAATTATATTTCATTGTTCCTAATTTGATTCATTGTATTAAGTGAGTACTGTCTTTTTTTTTTAAAGTGCCACAAAGAAAACTTTATCATACATACTTTTTGATGCTGTCAATTCAGGCTCACAATCCTTAGCAGGCACCAAAGCATCAGTACTCATAAAAAAAAATTTTTTTAATTAATTCTTTTTTTTAATTGTAAAAAAAACACCACCACCCAAAATCATAAATAAATGATTCAAACAGCATGGAAAATATTTTCACATAGGTAAAATACCACAAAATGATAATCACTATATCAGATTTTTGTCTGATAGATGGCTTTTTCAAATGTATGCTTTTCCTTACTGAAGACATCTATTAAAAGAATGTTAACCTTTACATATGTTTGTTTAACAACTCAAAAAGCTACAAGTATGAAATATAATTAGAAAATGTAGCCTATAACATGTGTTTGTAAGACTTAATAGTTAAATGACGACAAACAGTACCATCTATTTTTTATTTTTAAAACATAAAAGTAAATATATTGATTATAAATGCAAATTAATTTATTCAGATTTAGACTCTTAAGATTGATTCCAAAACTTTAAATATATTGTATATGTAAAGACTCTTACAGGGAAAAAATGTTTCTTACTTTGTTAGGCACTGACATAGTCTTTCATGCATGATTGTAACCGGTACTATTTACGTTTGAAATGAAAAATGAAATTAATTTTATGAATCAGTCTATCCTGGGAAACATCTTCTGCCACGATCTTGTGACTTATTTTTATTAAAAATAGTTCATTTCTTATGGGATTCTTTTTTAAACATTTTTTTTTAGTTGCTCGCTCGTAATTGGAAATTTTGGTAATGAAGATACATTTTATGGATTAAAATTGTTTTTACTAAATCATGGCTTGTATTTTATTAAAAATCCCAAGAATTCTAATGATATTTGTCCATGATAAAAATAAACTGGTCACTCAAAAGTTTAAATCTGTTGGAAAATCTTGTATTCAGCTTGTTTATAGTGTGTATGTTTAAGTAACGAAATGTTGCAAGCGTTCATAAATTTTTGTTGCGTCATTATGTATTGTATTATGAAATTATTAAACCCATAAACATATTTTGTAGACTCTTTTGGATGTACTTATTCGATTTATGCGTGTTTGGTTTTCATTTTTATATATTAAATGTATGCAACACATATGTCACAAATCTGCCATGTTTTTATTGGGCATAGTCATCACCCAAATATAAAATTAAAAAACAAACATAAATACAGAAAGGTTTAAACTTTTTTAATTCAATATTATCTTTAACAGAAATTCAAACGTTCAGGTAATTTCCTACACAAATAATTTTCTTTTTTTACATTCATCCAAAGTAAGTGACCCCTTAATATTCTAGCTGGGCCACCTTTCCAGAGATTCATCCATATACAAGAACATATACTAAGGAATCAAACTGTCATCTGTTACAAAAAATTTTGTCAACTGATCATAATTAAGTTTACCTTAATTGTAATCTTTTGCAATAGCATCCAAAACCTGATTAGTGTATTCTAAAGAGAATCTTTTCAAGTTATATTTTTTCAAAGTTTGCATTTTGATTGTTGTTTTAACATTAGAACAAACCTGATGAATGATATTTAGTCAAAAAAGTAAAGCTATTTATCCAAAGCAATGACATAGTTTAGATTTTCTTCTTTTTTTTTTTATATCTATCAGAATTAAACAGTTTGAAATTTCATGTTGCATTTGTTGCAAATCTATTCTGCTTAAACTTTCAGTATTGATTGTAACTTATATAATGCTACCAAGTTTTTAATGTTTTTTATTTCAGAAATATGCTGGAAAGATATGTCAATGATGAGTTCCGAGCAGTTGACAGAGACTTTAGCAGCAGTAAGTATCCTTTCTGAGATGGATTAGTATTCTTAACAATTTCTGATGCATAATAATTTTAATAATACTAATAATACATTTAAAAATTAACATGCAAGAACAAAATATTCTTTTGGATTATTTTTTAATAGATTTCAATTAACTATTTTAAAGATTTTCATTTCATTATCAAATTAAAAATTGTTTTCACCATTTATCTTCAGTTGTTTAAATATTATTTTATCACAGTTGTATGTCCTGAGTTACATTTAATTGAGTAAAAATTATCGCATACTGATTTTTCAATTTTATTCTCTTTATCAATTATAGGGATGTATTTCACTCTCACACCTCGAGGTATTGCATTTAGTGTCTTTCTTAAATAGTAATAATTCAGTTAGCATCTTTACTTAGCATTTTGCATGAACAACAACCCCCCAAAATGTATAATTAAATTAATATCTTGTTAGTAATACTTAAAGCATGACATCATTTTTCATTTTTTAACTGGTTGATTGTCATTTAGAAACTTAAATTGATTCCTCGTAATTTACTGTGCATGTTTTTATTTTTTAAAATGTTGATTATGAAAATCAGATTAATGATATTAATATAAGTTGTTTTATATATGCTCAGTAGAAAAAATATTTACCTGCATATTAATTAATTTTGTTTTGTTTGCATTTCTTTTATTAACTTATTTGCAG
This sequence comes from Sinotaia quadrata, assembly GCA_028829895.1. Classification (NCBI taxonomy): domain Eukaryota; kingdom Metazoa; phylum Mollusca; class Gastropoda; order Architaenioglossa; family Viviparidae; genus Sinotaia; species Sinotaia quadrata. Next base: position 27,889,000 of record CM054181.1, read on the forward strand.
CATGATGCACCAATCAGACGTTTTTCTCATTAAATAATCCCACAAGTGAAACTACTTTCTAATAATCTTAAATATTTCTGCATACTAGATCTTTGATTCTGTCAGCATTGTCCATGCATTTTTAACATTCCCGCATACTACATCTTTCTCACTTTGATTCTATCAGCATTGTCCATTCATTTTTAACATTCCTGCATACTACATCTTTCTCACTTTGATTCTATCACTGTATCAGCATTGTACATTACATTTTACAGTATTTGAAGTCGCTGAAAGCATGATAAAGTGGCAAATCATCCAACATGCAGGTAGTTTAAGTTGCTAGAAATAGTAGAATTTGTAATGCAAGAGAAGATAATGTATCAAATTTTGGAGACTCAGACATTGATTCTGGCAATGACTATTTATCAGAGGAAGCAGTAAGTGATTACAGGTATAGTAACAACAATAGAGACATGATACCAGACCAGAGTTAACAAAGATTTTCATGTTTAGTGGGGCACTTTAATGCTGTGGTGCACATTACAGTAAAATGATAAGAGTAATCAATAGCTTCAATGTCAGATCTTGCAAGTAGAGATAATAAGTTTTCCATATATATAAATATATCTTTAGAATTTATTGAAATTAGTTGTCTATTTTAATTTTTTAAAGACCTCTACACATTTTGTGTTGCAAATATGCTAAAGTTCATAGTTTAATAAATAAATAATAGTCCTAACCAATGATTCAGAGTAAAATAAATGTGTTTACATAATAGTATTAGATGATAGAAGGCTGCTTGCAAAATTCTAAGAGAAAACCTCAAGCAGTTTTTGAAATATCATCATTTGAATATACAAATTAGTCGCATCAATTCACTAAATGAATAATTGCTCACAAAACACTGTAAAAAAAAGTAAAAATCTTCAGTTAATAAATGGCAAAGTTAAATTATAACAGAAGGGTATATCCTAAATGATAAAAATGCAGTAGTTCTTTTCAGAGAATATTTTATATTTTACAAACTGTTTTCAGACCTAGCTCTTCATTAGTAAACACACTTGTAATATATTATAAAGTGCATATTCAAGACATCATAATACTCCAATAAATGGCTTAAAATGTATTTTTTCTGTATTTAAAACAATAAAATAACAAGGAGTTTTAGCCCATTTTTTTTCCAAAGATACTGATCTAAAAGCCAGTGATATGTGAGGTCTCAAACATCTCTGAATGAGCAAATTTAACACATTCGGAAGAAAGATGACAAAAGCATTAATACACAAATTGTAAAATATCATATCTCTGATTAAGATATATAAATTATATATTAACAGATATGGTTCAAATATTAAAAGAAAGAGGAATTAACTTCTATCTACCTAAAACAGTCATTATTTACTGACTTAAAAATTATATGCTTATATACTTATTATATAATAATTTATTAAAAATCACTTCAAATTTATAAATGTGGTTAAAATTGTATCATTGCTGATTTTTTTGCATAATTTTTATAAAATATGTGTGCTTTATTTATACTTACACATAGTTTACAATAGTTTTAAAATTATAATTCTAGCTTGTTTAGGGTCTACTATCATATAACTCAATTCAAATATCTTTTTAGCATCTAATTGCAATGTATGTATTAATGAATATACATGTGTTAATTATTATACTTTAGTTGATTAGATAAAGAAACTGCAATGTGAATGTACAGAATACAGGTTTTACAACAATTACATTAGTATTCAGATCTGTATTTCCACTTATAGTGATTTGTGCTGAGCATAACAAACCCTCAATACATCAACAACAACAAAACAAACAAACATTGTTGCAATACACCACAACATATTACTCCTGTCTTGTAAAGCCTTCAAATATCCATCTATCTATCTATCTATCCCTTAGTCTTGTTGACCGTTGGGACATCACTGAGATGACCTGACAACCATTTTCCTCCATTCCACTCTGTTCTCTGCTAAACTTACAGTATTGTTCAGTTTACTTCAAATATAACTTTTAAATAATCCGAATACAGCAGATATTCTGAAAAGAAATGCTAGGTACTAAGGAAAAATCCAACATAAAGAATGATTAGAGGTTAATTTCAATTGTTATATAATCAATCGTTCACTTTATTGAATCATTGTCAAATATAATTTTGATAAAACACTTTTAGTATAAAGCCTAACTGCAGCTCTAATTCTTTAATAATTTTTTGAAAATTTTTTTGCTTATAATGCACAGGGATTTTTTTTTTAAAGTTAAAATATTTTGTATATTATAATGTTGGAACATGCTATGAGAAATATATATTGACATTGATAACTGCCTAACATAACTGTTCAGCATATTTTAAAATTTTAGTTGCAGTTTGACTTTTCTTTTTCTAAAGAATCCACATGTTCTTTATTGACTTCCAGCCTGCATTTTGTAAATATATTGGATTCTATGTGTCCAGTAGGGTTCTTTTCACTGTCAGGCTGGAAGAGATTTTCCAGAAAGATTCTTACAAACTAGAGGTAGTTGTAAAAAATAAGAGATAGCTATATCAGCAAGATCTTAACTTTGCCTCTTTCTGATGTTTTATGTACTACTAATCACATATATCAGGAACAGGACTTCTAAGAAAACAGTAGCTTCTGTCTGCTCGATAAATATAATTTTATACTATACAATTATTTCCATCCCAGTATTAAATTGTGTTTTCTTGTGAAAAATATAACTTGTTAAAATAATTTAATCTTGTTTGTGTATGAAAAAAGCAGTATCACTAAAATGCTTTGTTATGTGCATGATGCAGTTTGCATTTGATTTGATGCTATAGATATCTATATTTCATTGAAACAGATTTCCTTTATGTTCTCAAAGCTGTAAAAGTTATTTCAACAAATGCATGCATTAGTACAAGAGTATTCTGTAATAATATACTTAGAATCTTTTCTGCTGCCTGTAATACATACTGATGTAATTATTTGTAAATGTTGTGCAAAGATGGATAATAGTACTAGTGGCAAATGGAAGGAACCATCTGATGTTGCTATTTATTCAAAGTATAAACAAACACTTTAAAAGTCTTATATGCTATACATACTTTGCATAGGACAACCTTACTTCACCCGTTCCTTACATGCTTAGAAAACAATCAAAGAATAACGATATTAACAAAGTAACAGAAAACTATAGCTACCCATCCACCCATCTCCCACAGCAGTTACCATTACATCTGAATCTGATCTTGACTTTCCTCCAGTTTGTCATCTGCATTGCTGAACAGTGCTTCTTTAAGCAACCCAAAATCCATTTACAAACACTGCTTTTACTATTGAGTTTTATATGTGCTCTACTTGATATTTGCTTTTGACAACATTTTTGTAAACATTTGTATTTAAGTAAAAACAACTAACTATTTTTATACATTCTGACTTTCTCAGACATTTGTTTCATATGTGTTTGCTCTCGTGTGCATGCAAAGCTAGATTGTGAAAATGAAGACTTAATTTCTTTTCAAGGCATTGACTTTGACGAGTTTTTGTCAATGTACAAGAGACTGTTTTTGCAATGCCGGACAGTAGTATCAGGGGAGGTCGAGGATATTATACACCACACACATAAAAAGAGAGATCTTCCATCAACTGCACTGGCATCCAAGGTGAGGTTTTGTAGCTCATGTGTGGTTTCATAATGCTGCAGCAGGTCAGCTCTTCTTTTAAAATTAGTTTAAATTTGTGACAATAGTAGTACTTAAGTAAAGATGATTGTATTGTTACCATGACACTTAATCTTAATTTGCTGGGTATTTTGGTATAATTGCATTGTTACTGTGACACTGAATTTCATGGTACTTTTATGTAATTGCAGTGTTACCATGACAATCTTATATTTTTATGGTATTTATGTGCATTGTGAAGTGAGGATGGAAAATTATCAGTACACAGATATTTCTTCTGTTGGCTCAATTGCGTACACACACACATATACACATACACACATGCACTCCCCCCTCTCTCATGTTTAAGGTGGATAGATATATTCTTAATTTATAATGACAGGGTGCCAGCACAGGTAGTTCAGTGGATATAAAAAACCAGAGGAATGTTGAGAAGAGTGCTCCACCACTACCATTATCTGCACCACCAACAAATTTGCTTGGTGGACGAAATAATATTGATGATCTCCTAGGTCTTGATATGGGTGATGATCCATTCTTTGATGATAATTTTACCTCTGACAAATTATTTCATAACAGGTAGGTAGTGTTTTGTTAATTTTTACATTTTTATTTAATACTGTGTATTATGAACTTTAATACCAGCACTATGTATTATTATTAAAGTCAGGTGATTTTTGCTTCAAAATATAGATATTATTCAAAGTTTGAGTACTATTTAATTTCATAAGTTTGTTGTTTGATGAATGTGCACATTTGGCAAAACCTGCACTGTAGAGAAGAATATAATAGGATCTTAGAAAAATGGGGTGTCCAGGGAATTTAAAGCAGTGGACAGATGACAGCAAAGATGGTGGCAGGTGATGATTCGACAACAAATCAAAAGACTCTCAGTTTCATTGATTTATTTGCAGCTAATATAATGTACTATTCTTACATCTGATCAAACTCTCTAAATCCAGTTTTCTAACAGCTAATATAATAATACTATTCCCATACCTGATCTAACTTCTTAATCTAGTTTTCTAACATACACACTATTCAGCTACTGTAATAATACTATTATTACATCTGATCTAACTCTCTTAATCCAGTTTTCTAACAAAGTATTCACTCCTGCCATTCCTGCTGTTGTTGTTTCGTTAACTACTTTAGCTCCACAGATTTTTCTTGAAAACGTTTCACCCTCTTCAGATGTTCTCAGTTTTTGGTAGATTCCTGTGGAGCCTTCTTCTCTTCTCGCTTTTTTTCCTAAGAGGGTGATGTATGTGTGTTGCAGATGTTAGATTTCCTTATTTTGGTGCTTGCTTCATTGCAGCTGTTGTTAGCCTCTTGTGGGTCCCAGCACCACCAATTTTTCTTGTGGTGCGTCAGGTTGGTGTTTGGCAGGTGAAATTAAAATTCCAGGTCATTTCAGAGCCACTTTCTGTGTTTTCGTTCATGTAATATGGGCACTAGAGCAGTGGGTTTGAGACCTACCAGTCTTTGTGCCCATGGTTTCTGCTGCTCTTGATGTTTGAAGTCTGTAGTGTGAGTCTTTTTTAATGTGAAGTGGTTGTCGAAATTTTCCCTCACTGCGACTAACTCTAGTGATGGCTGACCATCTCACTTTGGGTGTTCTCATTTTGGATTGAGGTATGCAGAATAGCCAGTCTGGCACGTTAGGAAACTGTGGCTCGCCACTACCTTCAGACACCATTGCTTTGAAAACTTACCACAAGTGGGCACTGTTGTTGTGAGTTGTGGTCTTTCTTTGTGTGTCTTTTCTTTGTAGATTTTTCTTGTTTCTCCACGGCATTAGGCAGGTGGTTTCAGACTGAACCAAGCTTTGCACCCATGGAGAAGTGGTGTACAGTGGCAGAGTCTGTTTTATAGCTTGTTGAAGTCTGTATCTGCCCGTGGCTCGTCAGCAGCATCAGAGCACTGTAGCAATGAAAATTTGCCATGAATGGACATGCAGAGCATGTGCATAAGTCGAGTGCTGTCTGTCCTGTGAAAAGCTGGAGTGGTGATTTGTACAGGCAAAGTTTGTGCTTGTAGCTTGTTGAAGTCTGTACCTGCCCATGACTTGTCAACAGCATCAGAGCACTGTAGCAAGGAAAATTCGCCACCAGCTGTGTGTGCAAGTTGAGTGCTGTCTGTCATGTGAAAAGCTGGAGTGATGATCTGTAGAGGCAAAGTCTGTGCTTATAGCTGGTTGATGTCTGTACCTGCCTGTGGCTAGTCGCCAGCATTGGGACACCATAGCAAGGAACATTTTCCATGAGTGGGCACACAGAGCATGCGTGCAAATCAAGTACTGTGTCTGTAATGAACGAACAAACCCTAAACTAATCTTTCTCTCCTATCTACTTTATACCCTTCCTTCTCGTACTGTCTTTTACAATTGCCCACAAAACAAAAATCTAAGACATATTCCATGAAAATCTTGAAAACTATGACACAGTAATTACAATCTTACCTTTCATACAATCATAGTAGTATTATGTTCTTCATAAGATCTGCCTTATCACAGTAGCATTAGATGAAGAGGAGAAAATAAGACTGTCATAGACTGTGTAAAAGAGAGTAAGATTAAAGCATAGACTGTATAGGAAAGATGGGATTATAGCATAATCTGCAGAATAGGAAAACAGAATTACAGTATAGACTGTATATTATAAGAGAAAATGAAATTATATTTTATAGTGCTTATGAACAAATAGGATTATAAGCTGTATAAGAGACAAAAGGAATGTAGTATAAACTATAGGAGATGGTAGAATTGTAGCATAAACTGTAGAGAAGAAATAAGATTATGTCATTACTGATTAGGAGAAATGATTACATATATGTGTTCTGGATTAAATTTAGTGAAAACGAATAAGTATAGCTTCATACATTTATCAGAAAATTTTAATTTCATCACTGAAATAGGAAAATCAATTCAGTTTCTAGGTATGCTGAATGAACACAATGACTAGTGTAAGATGGATTGAGATAAATTATTCATTTCTGAAATAAAATTGATCATATGACAGTTTTAGGAAGTACACAAAATGCTTTGTGTTAATACTGACCAAGTCAGATATACTGAAAAGGGTAGAACCAGCAGTAAATATGCAAAAGTGCATAGCAGAGAAAGATATTTTTTAGAAAATAAGATTTCTTTGAGGGAACATTTAATTTGTTAAAAGTATTTCTATGCAGTAATATTTATTTTTTATATTTCTTTTGGGTAATATTTAATGACATTTAAATTTAATTTTGTGTGTGATTGCCTACCTGACTTAGGTTTCCTGGTGTAATGCTTTTAATAGTAATTTCACAATTAGTGAAAAACACTTTTTATTGTCAAATTTTACTTGTTGTAATGTTAGCCTCACAATCAGTGAAAAACACATTATAATGTCAAATTTGGGCTTGCTGTAATGCTTGATTCACAATCAATGAAAAACACATTATAATGTCAAATTGGGGCTTGTTGTAATGCTTGACTCACAATCAATGAAAAACACATCATAATGTCAAATTTTTTACCTGATTGTGAGGCAAGCTGTGAAAAACAGCTTACTGTCAAATATTTAGCTGATGTAGCAGAAGGAAACCACACTTTTTCATTTAGAGAATTTTATTGTAATACATGTATTTTATATGGATGAGAACAATCACCACCTAGAGCAACAATAAAATTTGTTAAAAACACATCTGAATAAGCAGTGAGACAATTAAAGCACTAGAGCATAGTTTATTTTTATAGCCTTATCCTTCAGTTAGTCACATAAAGTCACTTACGACTAACAGTGTGAAAATAAAAATGAGCATGGTATGTGCTTTTCAAAAATAACCTTGGAAAATATTTTCTCTCTTTTTCCTCCCCTTTCCTCACCTTTGCTTCACCACTTCTGACTCAAATCAAAAGTTGAGTGAAGGACTTCACTCTGATTGAAATAAAATCATCAGCAGTCAGCAATCCTAGGCATTTACAGCAGTCAGTAATCCTAGGCAGTGACAACAGCTATCAATCCTAGGCTGTTACAGCAGGCAGCAATCCTAGGCAGATACAGCCATTGGCAATCCTAGGCAGTTACAGCAGTTGGCAATCCTAGGCAGATACATAATTGGCAATCCTATGCAGTTACAGCAGTCAGCAATCCTAGGTATTTGTAGCAGTCAGCAATCCTAGGCAGATACAGCAGTCAGCAAACCTAGGCATTTATAGCCGTTGGCAGTCCTAAGCAGTTACAGCAGTCAGCAATCCTAGGCAGTTGTGCTAGTGTCTTTGTGTTTAGTTCCATGTCATTATGTTTGTTCTAAGAGCTTTACTTTTAACATTTTTTGTCCAATAAATATATTCAAAAAAGAAAGTTAAAAAGGACTTAACAAATCTGGCAACCCCTTCCCATATAGAATGCCAGTTAATCTGTGATCCACTCTGCTTGCTGTTTTTTTCCATGTTTGTTTTTACTGCCAGTTAATCTATGAGCCACTCTATTTACTGATTTTTTTCAATGTTTGTTTTCAATGTTACTGTCAGTTAATCTATGAGCCACTCTATTTACTAATTTTTGTCCATGTTTGTTTTTCCTGCCAGTTAATCTATGATCCACTGTACTTACTAATTCGTTTCCATTTTTGTTTTAAATATAGCATTGAATTCACTATAGCCATTAGTTCACAGCCATTCGGCCTTTTATTTTACGAGTACTTAACATTTAAAAAATTAGGCCTAATTGTTCTGCTTCCAGAACAGGTTCAGGAGTCCGTTCTTCTCAGATCCCTGTATTTGCAGGTTTGCGAAGGTATACCATGCATTGCTATCCTAAAGTGGTAGATATGTTTGGGATTTGTGCCTTATATTCCTCTAATAATTTATAAATTTTAATTTTGTATGAGTTTAGGAGTTTGGAATGAAAGTTTGAATTAATCCTACACTTAACGGGATGGTGGTAATTTACTGATAAATGCTATCAGTATATTTATAAAGAAAATTTATATATATTTTTTTTAAAAAGAACTTTTATTATAGTGTTGTGTATATAAATTTGAAAGTATATAAATATTATTTTTGACACTAAATTTTCCTTTATATATTGTACAATATGAATATTATTTTATCTTATAAAAAAGTCTGGAGATTTGGCATTGAGGTGACCTTAACAATTCAAAGAGCCTCTAGTATCAGGTGAAATTTTGTTCATAGAAATCAATTAGATCTGGTAATATTTTATATCAAGAGTTGTCCTCATTCTCTTTCAACAAGCAAAAACATGCTAAAAATAACCACATTTGTGTAGACAAGTCTTCCAAATCTTGAATTTAGTCCCATTATACAAAAAATTATGAGAAAATCCATCATGTTTGTCCTTTCATATTGGTGTCTATTAAGCAATGACTCTGATTAGTGAAAATTGTATTTTATCTCTAAAGTACAAAGAAAATGTAAGCAGAAAAACAGAAATATACCAATAATTACAACATTAGGCACCACTTATTGGGATCATGTTTCATATTTCTTTTTTATTAAGCAACAGTTGTAATAAGTAAAAATCTTAAAGAAACATCATATAGTGCCAAACAAAACTATTTACTAATAGCTATACTGTAGGTAAATAGTATACTTCTTATTAATGTATATGGTTTACACAAATTTGAAATTATGCAGCCCAGTATTTAGGCATTTTTGTTTTGTTTGTCCATCAAACTTAAAGTTACATGACCTGAAATGTTAGTTTGAAACCAAGACTTATCACACATTTTTAGTCTCTTAGTATGCTGTACAGGCTTTGAGTTCTATGTTTCAACTTTTTCATAGTGTATGTATATATGGATATGCATAGTTGATGTAAATTCTGTTCTATTAATGCAATGTTTGTTTACATGGGGGCTCAGGAACACATATACTACTACAATTATTACTACATAAACAGAGAACTCACTACATGTTATGTAAAAAAAAATGAAGAAGAAATATAGCAAAAATAATAATAATACTATCATATAAATAGTACCATCATAACTGTCCATGCAGACATTGACATGATAATTTTCTTATTCCCTTTCTATAAAACTAAAAATAACTCTTTAAATATGCTTTATATAATTTGTCAATGTTATTGATAATTAAACTATACCTTTGCTGTTACAATGATATTTTTTAAAAATCTTTCCCCTCTCTGGTCTAAAACAATTAGACATTAATTAATGGCAATAATAGTACCCTCCCCTACATTAGGCTCTGAGTTGACAGTTTAGTTGCCATGGCATCCAGTATTTGTTATATATATTTGGTCAGAATTGTTTCTTTGCTAGATTGAACTATATATAATTGCTTTCATTCCAAAACATTATGAGCAATGTTGAAAAGAAATCTGCATGTGATTGAAAGAATAAAACCAATTTTAATTTAAAAAAAAAAAATCAATAGATTGTCTTGAATTTTCATATATACTTTTAAAATGTTTATTTTTTATATATTGTAATATATTTATTTTCATGTTTTTTCAATCCATTTGTATAGAGTTTTCAATTATACTTTTTATTAATTGAATTTTACTTTAATTTTCTTTTTAAAGTTATAGATGACTTGTTGAATACTTTAACCTTTGACTTAAGAACTCTGCTGCTCATTCTATATTTATAAAGAAAGTAAGAAAACATTTTTAAATCATTCATTAACTTTAAATTTTAAAATAAAAGACATGGGTCAGGATGGGGAGGAATTATATACTTTTAAAATCTAAGATGGATACAATGTGAATATTATGAACTTTTAAGAAATATCTGACTGAGACATTAAGGGGAAATTGTGGTGTTTTTTTTTTTTAAATTTTTTAAATTATATCTTGTGCAGTTTGATAGTCTTTGACTTAACAAGAATTTCTAAACTAATGAAAGTTGATGTGTATGAAAATAACTAATGCAATATCTTTAGGGCTGGTTTGTATGATGATTGAATTTGACTTGACAAGAATTTCTAAACTAATGAAAGGTGATGTGTATGAAAATAACTAATGCAGCTAATTGTGCATTGATTGTGCAGTGACTATTTCACTAAAATAACTAATCTTATACTTACATTGTTTATATTATAAAGAGCTTTCATATATATATATAGATAGATAGATATTTTCAGTAATTAAAATAAGAGAGAGAAGAAACATATCTTATGTTTTGCAAAGTATTTTTCTAAAGCACTATGTGGGCTGCAACTGTCAGAACTTCAGAGATCTATATTTCATTTGTACTGTCAAGAGAAAACATATGTTGTGTGCTGTTTTGAATCAGATTTCATTAGTTCACTTCTTTAAATATAGTATAGTACATTTGCTTTGATCACTTTATTGTTCATTATAATTACATTCTTGTCATAAGGTTTGGTCAATATAGGGCCAGATATTCACAAAAGGTTCCCCAAAGTTAGTTTATGCAGGTTTAGAGTTTGAGTGCAGGCAAAATACAAATTATTCTTGCATGACTTACCGCTACACTGGATAGAGTTGATTGCATAACTGTTCAAACACAGGCAGGCAGGACTGTCAAAAACACTTGTCCAAACAATTCATAATCTAACACATTTTTTTTACACTGCTATCTCAACACACACAAAAACAGATCAGAAAGAAATTTATTAAAGAAATTTAGCAGTACATTTCATTAATTATTAAAATTTAATTAAAAAAGCAATTAAATCATTATTCTTTCTCTTTGCAGTTTTAGATTGTCACAGTTTTCTTCAACTTGATGATTTTTTTATATAAAAAGAAAATGTTTTCATTCTTGTTCTTTTTCTGTTTGCATTTTAGATGCATGTTTTTTTGAAATTTCTTTTCTTCAGCATACTTCATGTTATTTTAACATTTCCTAAAATGCTGCTTTCTTCTTTTCTTTGTTCTTACATGTAGTTTCATTAATAATTAATCAGATGTAAAGAATACAGCAATGACTTTAAGCAAAAGCTTGCTGGGTCTGGGGTTTACACTTTTTCAGTATATCTTTCTTTTTTCCCTGTTATTTACTTTTTAAAAAGAGCAGATATATGTTTTTCATTAATCCTAGTGATGGGGAGAAATCCAAGACAAAGAGTGATGCAATAGTGGGAGTCAGTGGGAAAGATGGAACTAGTCGCAGCTCATTGGGTGACTTGCCTTTCCTAAATTCAGGATCTCTTATATCAGCTCCCAGTAACAATTCATCTGGTAAGTAGTTACCATAACTCTCACTAATATCTGCTTACTGTAACATTTTATCTGGTAAGTAGTTACCATAAATCTCACTAGTTTAGCTGCTTTCTGTAAGCAGTTCATCTAGTAAAGTAGTTATTGTAAGTCTAACTATTTATTTTTTCTGCTTCCTTCATCAGTTAATCTGATAAGAAGTTACTATAAATCTCACTAGATCAGGGGTTGGCAAAGTCCGGCCTTTAGGCCAGATACGGCCTAGCTAGTATTCCAGTCTGGCCTAATGCCTCCTTAGTTATTTATTATTAGATTCAGCCTAATTGAATTGTCGCGGTTTTGTTCCCCTTCATTTCAACAATCTAAATATAGTTTATTTGAAAAAAAGTAAGAAAGCTGAAAGTATTTTAATTGCACAAGCACTGGCTTAGTTAAAGTTCAACATTAGTGTATGTACTGTAGGTAAGACTGGCCTAATCATTCCACATAGATAATTTTTTCTAACTTTTGTCTAAACCTACCCCTTGAAGTTGTACACTGTACACTTTTGACTAATGAAGAAAATTGCAGATTACTTGCCTATTTTTGTTTAAAATTCATTTTGGGGATTGTACTGTATTTTTGAATAAAACAATCTTTCCGTGGATACCTTGTTTCTTCTGCCGTTCTGGCCTAGTGTGCCTTCTTGACCTCCTGAAATGGCCTAGTAGTCCAAAAAGATTGCCGACTTCTGCACTAGATAAATGCTTCCTGTAACAATTTATCTGGTAATTATTATTATAAAACTCACTAGATGTATCTGCTTCCTGTGACATTTCATCTGGTAAGTAGTTGTTTTAATTTTCACTCATTTTATCTGCTTCCTGTAACATTTCATCTGATAAGTAGTTATTATAAATCTTACTAGTTCTAACTGTTTCCTGTAACAATTCATCTAGGAGTAATTATTAAAAATCTCACTAGTTATATTAGCTTTCTGTATCAGTTCATCTAGTAAATAGTTATAGTAAATCTCTCTAGAAATGTCTATAATTTCTTTCAAGTTCTTCCAGCCACAATCTTCTAGATTCTAATTATTATGCAGCTGATTAAATGTGTCTTTAATTTCTTAATTTAGGGTTCATCACATCTTTTCACAGTAACTATTTTCTAGTAAGAAATTATTACAAAGCTGACATATATGCCTGTAATTTCTTAATTTAGAGTTGATCACATTTGTTCACTGTAACTATTTTCTAGTAAGAAATTATTACAAAGCTGACATATATGTCTGTAATTTCTTAATTTAGAGTTCATCACATTTGTTCACTGTAACTATTTTCTAGTAAGATATTAATATAAAGCTGACAGGATATTTGTGTTATTTCTTATTTCTGGATTTATGGTGTCTCTTACAAGCATCAAATCATTTAGTAAGTAATTATTACAACAAAGCTTACAAGATGAGAAATTTCTTAATTCTCGGTCCCTCATGTCTAACACCCCAGCAACAATTCATCTGGTTAGTAATTATTAAAGAACTGACATAATGTCATGCTTGCATTTCAGTCTTCAGTAAATCTGGTTAAAAGCAAGGATGATAAATATCGTGATTGACTCATGACACCCCACAGTGTACCAACTGACATTTAATAGAACAAAGGCAATACAAACATTGCCAGTTGAATTTACATAAAGATGAGATGAAAAGAATGTTAAATGAGATGAATAAAAATTAACAAAAGATTTATATTAACAAATAAATAAGATAAAATATTTTTAAATGATAAGGAGCATAGCCATGTTAATACAACATAGAAACTATTTTTTCCCTATTTCTTAAAATACCATATTTAATTCATATAATTCATTCAAAAATAGTAACAGTTCTTGCAGATGTATGCATACTCTTCATAACTTTTCAAGCTGATACAGTGTCTTTAATGAATACAGTCAAAGTGTCATTTTATTTCACTCCACTGTCTTTGGTTCAATTTCTTTACTGAAAGTTTATAACACTATCTCCGAAGAACACAAACAGTTCCTCTTGTGTAACCTTTGAGCCAAATGGATATTCGGGGGTTGATTCTTTAGAAATTTGTCATTTTGATTCTATTGTGTATAACTCCCTCAAAATACATATTTTAAGGAATGAATTGTGGTGAGAAATTTTACTCAGGATTAGTAAGGCTACTGACCATTGACTATTTGAAGTATCAAGTAATTTCATAATTTATAACTCAGCAAGAGAATGCATTTGTTACTTTTACTGTCTAAAAATGTACATAATTATTTCAAGAATTTCTCTTATGTAAAACTTGTAGTGAAAAATCAAATGCACACATTTTTTTATTTTTTTAATAGGATCAAAGACAAAAACAACTGACCAAAGCCTGAGAACCCTGGATTCAAGGATGGCTGATATTTTTACAGGAGGTTTGCTATCAGATTTGTATCTGTATTTTTTTCTGTGGGCTGTTTTAAATTTTGTTTTTACATGACTTCACTTTGATTTTGCTGTTGAATAGTTTGCTTGTTTTTGTTGAATAAATTGTTTTAAATTACTTTCTTAACTTTTCTTTTAATATGTTAAATCTTCATCATTTAACAGAGAATTAAATATTTGTGAAGTAGGCATTAACTACAATATATTAATTAATTAATAAAAGATAAAATAATTTCAGGGGTACTTGGCTCATTTAACACTTAATTAAAATTCCTTTTTTTCTGAAAAGGGCAGCATTAATAAAAGAAACACTTTTAGTATATTCAGTTTAATTTTTGTTAATGTTTTACGTTTGTTTTAAATTTCAGACAATATGGATGACCTTGAGTATGAAGATGATTTTCAGAGCTCAGGGTAAGATTTAAAAACATTTTTGCCATTTGTTCATGTTCCAGAGTTATTTATATTTTTTGTTGTATATATGTATATTACTTTAAAATTAAAATATAACTTATAATAACAATGTTGAGAAATTCATGTAATCCAAAGTCATAATTTTACTTAAGGCATAGTTTGAGTCAGAGGTCACAACGCAGCAAAGGTGAGGGCAAGACTGAGAATGGGAGCATTGCAGAGGAAATAGATGATGAAGAAATTGATTTTTCAGTAGAAGCTGATGACCTCCTGAAGAGTGAAAACAGTGGGGTAAATACAATTCTTTTATTTTTAATTTATCAGTAGCTTAAATTGGATTAAATATGGATGGATGATGTCCTTTTCTCATTCATTCAGAGACATACTGATATATTGACCAGCCAGTCTCTTGCATCCAGATGTCATTAACATCAAATTCTTAAAATCTCCCATCTCTTTGTTACTAAAATTATACTCTTATTTTTTACCATAAATTATACTAAAAATATTGTTATTAGGTACTCCAAACATATTTTCCAAAATCATCACTAATAATTTAAAACAGAATATCTCAAAAATTTTTAGAGAAATATTATGACAAATTTGATTGATGCTAATTGTTCACAATACAGCTAGTAGTGAGGAAGTGATTTCTGGAATAGCTTATAACAAAAGGTCTATATTATCACCCTTAAATGACAATATTTTTTCCTTTATTGTAAATCACTATACATTGCCTTGCCACAGAACTTGCATTCCAATACATCTGTGCCACAGTTTTGGTGTGATTACTACTTATTGTTTCGTTTTGATTTTAAGTTTGCTTACGTTTTTTAAAAGCATTAGAATTGCATTAACAGAAAATCATCTGAACATATTTTGTTTACTCTATTTTTATCTGAATTAATCTTGATTATTTGAGTTATACTGATAAATATTTGTTGATAAAGTTAAAGAATATGGCTTGACAGAAAATTGAAGTATAAAGAATAATGGATAGTACAAGTATTTATCTTTTCTTTGTAATATCTTCCTTTTCTTTTTTCTCTTTTTATTTTATAGTATGATGAACTGACAACTGATAGGAGCATATCACAGGTTGATGGAGGATTTGACTATGTGGAAGACCCCCAGCAATGATAACACATTTTGGAGCAGTACATCAACACTACAGATCTTTTAATGCAGTCTCTACACATTCTGTTTGCTGATAGCAATGTTTTCTTGTGTGGAAAAATTACGAGATTTTGGCCTCTGTGTAAGCTTGACATTAATGCTTGTAGGTCTAAAATTGAATAGTAATTTAATCAAGTTTTGATATTATAAATAGCATTGTTTACAGAAATCTTGAAGAGAGTTTTAAGTGGCAGTTGTTTTTTATGTGTACAGCTTAAGTAGAGGTACAGAGACGCACATACAACTAGGAAGTGAATAACAAAATTTTCCCTCCAGCCTATATGCATGTTTTATTTGATTTGAGTATAGGACATCATTGCTGACATAAAATCCAGCCTACATCCAAGGTTTATTTGATTTGAGAACATCATTGCTTACATAAAATCCAGCCTACATTTAAGTTTGATTTTATTTGAATATAGGACATCATTGCTGACAGAGGCTAAAAATCGTTTTTACATTTATCCGTCCGATATTATTTTGAAAATTTATGTTTTAAATGTATTTAATATATGTTTGTGTTTGGGAAGCTGTTTGACACTGATCTTAAAGGATTGAATCAGTCTTGAAAAGTGTAAGAGCTGATTTGTTCTTGTAAATCATAAAAAGGATGTAATCATGAGTATTATTGAAATATAAAGTGTTCTGCAGTACAAACTTTGTCTGCTTAAACTCTTATAGTTTGAATGTTTTACAACATAAACAGATTTTATTATCTATCATGAATATCTGTACAAAAGATTGGGTAGAATTTGTTTATTTGTTTTTTTTTTAATAATTACCTCTTTTTAAAGTATGAGCAAATCATGTTAAATTTTTACTTTTTAAATTTGAATTACAATATGTAATTTGATTTTAAAAAATTCATTATTCATATACTTTTATCTTCAGATGATGGAATAGGATGTAAATTGATTTGAAAGAGAAAGAAATGCATAATACTGAATGGCAAATGTTAATTTGGAAAGTGTGAAAACGTAGTTTGGAAAAATGGGTTTAAGGATTTGAGCGAACTATTTTTCTTTTTTGGAGTCATTTTTTTGAATAATGAAAATACTTGTTCTACGAAATATTTAAGCATTGCAAGCCTAAATTGTGAAACAAGCTGCTTGTATTTTTTATGCTAGGATACATCAGTATTACAGTATTAGGAGTGATCCTTCGCATACTGATGGTGTCAGAAGTGATCCATTCAGCTGGCCTCTGTCAGTACTGCCATTGCTTGCACATTTGTGTCAAGTGCATTTGGATTAAAATTAAACTGGGTCCCTGCATTAAACAAAATAAGTTGCTTTTGACTTGTACTGGAACTATTTTGAATTGAAAATCAAATGTGAGAGTTGGCTTGTGAAATTGAATGCTTACAGATAATCTGCAATGCTTTGTGTTTGTGTCGAGACTTCAAAAAGTCTGTAACAAAACTACAAGTTTACATGATACTATTCACGTTTTCCTACATTCCTTTGTCATTTTGTGTAATTTTTATCACATTTATTAAGGCAGCTATCATGGATTTCATTGACTGATTGCATATTTCCTTAGCAATATTCTGTTTATTGTTAAGTGCATTGCTTTGTGTGTCTGCTGGCATGTAACAAAAGCTCAGAATTATATTTTTTCATAACGAAAAAAAAGTAAATTTATTTACTAGATTGTTCCTACTTTTGTACTTTTATTTGTCTCAGCTGACTTTGATAAATGAACTATAAACTAATTTTCTGATAAAAAAGTTTGCCAGTCATGACTAGGGACATGGAGGTGGGAAGTACAGTCAGCTCTTAATTATTCAGGGGCAGATTAACTGGTCTGTGGATTCACTGGACTGCCGAAATATTCAGTCGTGTGCATTCAAAAACGCTTGAGGGGTACTATTAAAGGTGTCAGTGCCCAGTGCTCTACTGTCACCATCATACTTTTGTATGCATACAGCTGGAGTCTAGATTAAAACAAAGTCATAACATCAAGACAAAATCACAATCACCATACTTTTGTATACAATGTTTGGGTTTAAATCAAATTAAGTCATATAATCCTTAAACATCACAAAATCACAATCACCATACTTTTGTATACGTAATGTTCTGGTTTTAAATAAAGTTCTATAACCCCTGAAACATTAAGGCAATTCCATTCATTAGAAAAGAGTAAGCATACATTAGTATCAGAAAAAGCATAAGCTTCATACTTTAATATTTGATACATGTATATTAACCACAGGTTAATTGATCAAAACCTCCTGAGGTTTATTTCTTGATTTTCCAAGCTGACAGCACATCATCAGCCACCATCACCATGAAGGCATATTGCTATTATTACCAGCATTATTGTGTCGATTTGCATTTCAACTAAAGTAATGCAGTATTTCATACATGATTCAAGGATTTCGTTTCATGGTTAATCATGGAACTATGGTCTTCAAAATCGATGTAATTATGTTTTTACTAGATGTTTGGTTTTCAAGTCTTAAATAAGTCCATAGTTATGGACCTTAGCATATATTCTGCATTGTGCTTGAATATCTGTGCAATGTTTCCCCCTCAATAATTGAATAAAATAATTAAATAATTCTCTTTAATCAGTATATACTTACAGGCATGAATAGAAAATTCACCCAAACAGAGCTTCTGTATTTACATAATTACAAGTCCCTGTTGTGAACTCAGAAAGTGCAGTTATGTGTTGGGGTGGATATGAAAGACATTTGTTAATCTCTTTACCACTACTGAGTTTCAGAAATCTTGTAAAATTTGCACAAAATTATTTTGTTCTTGAAATACCTACCTGTTTTACAGTGTATTACATTAGAAACTGATACAGATTTAAATTGTTGTTGTTACTTTTAAGTTGTGATGAATAAATATTTTAACAAATTTATATAAAAGCATTTCTTAAAACATGCTTTGCCTTGTTTAATTTGCATTCATTCTTTGTTAGATCTCACTGTCCCCACACAAGGTTTTTATAAAAATTATAAATTATTTTATACCTAAAGAATCTACTATACAAAGTGTCAAGAATGTTGCAAAAAGGAACCAAAGGTAAATATTGTTTTCCTAGAATACTTAATAAAACAATTACTGTTTTAACTGTTACTTTTAAATAGGACAATTGCTGTCAGAGCACAGTCCATTTATATTGCTGCATATTGCATCTTACTGGGTAGTAAAGGAGTTAATTGAAATGTATGTGGGTGAATGAAATTTGGTTCACTGAAATATAAACAATTAGTGTTTGATTATTTTGAAATATTGCCGTCACTGGTTTAAAAAATTCTATGGAAGGATGCATTTTACAATTAATAATTTGTGACTCCCATAAGTGCATTTGCTTTAGTGATACTTGTAAACTGATAATAAATATGCAACAAGAAACATTTTCAATGTTTTTCATTTATACCCCACCCTACTGGAAAATGGTATGTAATATTTCTGGTCATCTTTCTCTACATTCAAAATACAAGTGTTTTGAAAATCTGTACAGCATAGTTTATAATTAGAACAGCATCTAGAATTATGATCATGAATATGGCTTTTGTAAGGTTAAAAGCACTTCAATGATTGTGGATATTTTCATTTATTACATTCACACTAAAAATAGTTGGGTGAAGGCAAACCTAGCTTAAGATAGCTGAATGAAGGTAGACTGGTGCATTAATGTGTGAATAAAAGTAGTGTCAAGATAACTCAATGAAGGCAGACTTAGCATAACAATTGTATGAATGAAAGTAATCAGTATCAAGGTAATTCACTGAAGGCAGACTTAGCATAACAATTGTATGAATGAAAGTGGTTAGTGTCAAGATAGCTGAATGAAATCAGATTTAGCATAACGATTGTATGAATGAAAGTAGTAACTATCAAGATAGCTCAATCAAATCAGACTTAGCATTTACAGTAGTTTAATAGCAGAATGGAGGATAGGGATAGCACTAAAATACTTCATTGGAATGAGTGCAAAAATAGTTGAATATTGTAGCTTTCATACAAATCATGCAAATTTTCTATTCATTTGACAGCAATCATGTTACCCTATTATTTAATTTATGTATATGCAAACAAACCCATTTTCTGTATTTTATTCAAATCTCGCTGACATTAACTTTTATTATTTGTTAAGGAAACAATAGGTAAATTAAATGGCAGTCTGACTTGTCATTACTGAGTTCAGAGCATTTTCATTTGACACATTTGCAGTTTCTGCTTTTGTTTTACTGTGGTTTGCATATTTTCAATTTGACATACTGTTTTTTTTAACATGACTTTAATGTGTATTTTGAATGTGATTTTATACTGATTTGGTTTTTTTGTTTTGAAAACTTAACAAGAGCGAGATTTGTATATTTTCAGTTTGATTTGCCACAAATCTGATCTATTCATTTTTGTAAGTTTGCCCAACTTTTCCTTACGAGTAAAATCATTTGCTCCTTGCTTAATCCTTGATTAGTTTGCCCACAAATCAGGTGTTAAGAATGCTTCCTTTTTTAAAACTTATTTGATTTATACTTGTATAAATTTGATTTATACAAGTAGATCTTGTAAGCAATCATGCAAGATTTTGCTGAATATTAATAGATTGGGGAAATATTTTATTTTATAAAAATGAAAGTTGCATACTTAATTCATGCATTATATTGTTTTTTAAATTTGAGATGAGTACAGAGAATACTTTTTTGAAATTCTTGCGAAAGAGGAATACCCTGTGATTTATTCAGAAGGGCTACTCCTCTCCTACTATTTTAGGGCTGGTGAAAGCTTGAAAATTGATTTTTTTTTTTTTTAGCTCGATGAATAATTTTTGTCTGCAGATTTCAAGAAAACCATGATAGTCTTACCACAACACTAAAAATCTAGTCTTTCTTTTGCAGATAAGTGTGTAATGTGAATTAAAATGCAGTAGTAATTTGTTATAACTTAGTCTAGTGAAACAGTGCAAAGTACATTCAATGGAATCATATCAGATTTCTCTGGAAAGTTCTTTCTACTCTTTGTTGATTTTGTTAGCACCAATATATTGCTCTCTTGAAATTGATTGATTATTCTAATTAAGTTTGTAATCATAATATGGCTGGTAAATTGTAATTTTGCATAATGTATGGAAATCTTTATGCCTTTATGGCCAAAACATTCACATTCTACAAAGGGAACATACATGAATCTACTGTTAATCTTGCATAATAACCATCATTCTTGAATGATCTAAGTCTTTCTAAGAGATTCAATTTTTATACATACATATATTATTTTTAAAGATTATTTTGTATAAGGGAATCATAAGTTTTTTATAATTTAGGTCTGAATGTTATTGATATCTCACTAAAGGAAATGAGATATATTTTGGGCCAGGTTCAGTACAGTAACAAGTATTGGTAGAGCTATTTTAGATGCTTTAGTTACTAATTATTAACTTCCCTTTAGACTTAAAATTGCGTGAGGAGTCCTTTTGATCATACATCATACATTAATTTACTAAAGGTTCAGTCTGCAATATTTTTTTCTGGTTACAGAATAAACTATTTTCTTCAAATTTATACTGGTGAGAGTATTTCATTTTTTTTTCCTGAAAATTTAGTATATTTATGTAAGATATGTTCTATCTGTTTTTAAGAAACAAACATTGGTTCATGTGCAATGAGGCAAATACTGAATGACCCTAGAATATCTAGAGTAACAGTAGGTAGAGACTGGAAATTTATTGTAATTAATTGTAATATATATTTATATTAAATTTTTTTAAAAAGAAATTTCAAATTATGAATCCACCTTACTTGTTCTAGTTTATAATGGTGGTCTTGTTTGTTAACAGCTTTCCTTCAGTGCTCAAGTGTCAGCTAATTATGAAGAGTACAGCTTCTTTTCATATAAATGATGGAAACACTTTATTAGTCTAAGTTTGTATTGTATAATTATATACATGCATATTATTTATTGTCTTAATACTTGTTCTGCATGAATGGTGCATGGAAGGCCTGACAATGGTAGCGAAAGAACACATAGTTTCAACTGACTTTTTATGCATGTATTGTGCAAGGCAACAGGAATCCATCCGCAAGGAGTCATTATAGCATCATCATTCACTTCTGAAATCAGTTTCTTGTCAGCCACATTAAAAAGTCTCATACTTTCCACCACCAATTTAGTTACATCATGCTCATTGATGAAAAAGACATTTTACAAGATAATTGGCATATGTTGTCTAGATACACATCACTATAATCTGGTGGATTCCTGACAATTGCATTTCAATTCCACTATGATCAAAGGTTTACAAACATCGTACTTTCAGTCTATCTTACATCTCTGAATAATATCCAGGTTGTTTTGGAGAAATCTCTCGGACACCCAGATAGCAAGGAATCAATCTAATGTGTATCAGTTTAACTGACCATCAATTGACTATTTGGCCAGGATAGCAGATCTAAAATATGACCCATCAGTCCAAGAAACTTAAAGTATATTGCAATTCTATGGTTCTCTTGCATGGTGCTGCTTCTTCCTGGTAATCATGATGGGCAGGACAGCTAAGAGACACACATAACAATAACTAGTCTTCCATATTACAAGAAGATGAATAAGTTTATAAATATATTATTAGTAACAGGGGATTACATCTTAGTATTGTTACTACCCCAAAAAATATGAAATTGTACTCAGATCATATTTATGGGGAGCTATTGTCCTCTGAACTCAAGTTACAGATGTATATTAATATATGAGCCAAAACAAAATCGTTAGCTGTCATAAAATTTTAAAATCTGCTGTTATATAACTATTTTGGCAACTGATAAATGAACACTGGTGGTGAGTATACACACAAGGAATGTTTTCATGACTTATACAGCTATTGCTACACGTATGTAGTAAGGTTAAATGTTTGCAACTAACTGCATATATGAAGACAGCCCTAATTGTTTAAAATAACTTTTGTACCATTTTTATTTTAAATCTTAAAACAACCTATATGAAAAATTCAACTTGTAAAATTACCCTTGTTTGAGTGCTCACATCTTTTATTGCTGGTCATCATGTCCTTTTATTGTTGGTCACTAAATGCTACTGGTTTGGGGTTTTCTTTCACTATTTATGATTTTTTAACTCATAAGTGACTACTTTGGTCACAAAATGCTGCTGGTTTGGGGTTTTCTTTCACTATTTATGATTTTTTTAACTCATAAGTGACTACTTTGGTCACTAAATGCTGCTGGTTTGGGGTTTTCTTTCACTATTTATGATTTTTTAACTCATAAGTGACTACTTTGGTCACTGTGGAGGGCTGAATTAAGGCAGATTTAACTTATGCAACATTAAAATATAAGAGTAATACAATGAATATGTATACTAAATTATTAAATAATTTAAAAAAACAAAGTTACAATTGTTATATATATGTTTACAAAAAACAAACAGTAATGTATGGCTAATAAATCTTCAAGTGATAATAGAAGAACCTAGTTAAGTGAATGAATAATATGTTTGAATAAAGAATCAATTAAAACTGTTTTTTTGAAAGTGATAGTTTAAAAATGTTTTGTGTTGCTTTGGTTAAATATTTTAAACATACATTTTCCCCAATATGTACACAACACAAATACAAATTTCTTGTTGTTTATTTCTGGAAAAAAGTAATGCATAATAATCATAAGAACGACTTATCTAACAATCTCCACAGAAGAAAAAATGTAACTTGTGAACATCTAATTTGCAGTAGGTATTCATCTTCTTCTAGGAGACACCGACCTGTAACAAAAAAAAAATAATTGTAGTACTAATGGTAACATTTTATATTTTAAATAAAAAATCTACTATATATTATAGAGTACACTTTTTAAAAAAACTGCTAAATTGTCATAAATGTACTTATCTTAAAACACCTTACCTGCTGATCAGATTAAAATTTTGGAGGGACCAAATTTTAAAAAAAAACTTTTGCCAACCCCATCTTGTAATATGCATCATTACATTTAAGAAATCTACACTTGGGATACTTTTATTACTGTTAACATGTTTAAAAGAAAATATTAAATTCTACAAATAAAATGGACTGGTTATTTGAAATAATGGTGTTTTAGTGTCAATCTCCATTACAATTTAATGCTTAAAATATAACCTGAAGTAAAAATTTAGCTCTTATTGTCAAACATAGCATACATCAAGTTTTTTTCTTTCATAAAAGAATTTCCTTTCCACTGTCCCACTGTAGTGTACTTGTCCAAAGCACAGGTATCCTTGACCACTTGTGCCTTGTTTTAGGCTTGCCATGAGCCCTCATCAAGAAAATAACCTTGACTACTTTCAATACATGCTATATTTATGTACACTCAAACTCATGTAAACAGAGTTCAGTCAATATTTTTTTTTAAAAAGGCAATGAAAAAGATATGACGAAAAGTAGATGTTTCATTATAATAATGTATATTGACAAGAATGGCCAAGGAATGATCACACACATACAGTCAAACCTGTACGAAATTATAACCTTTAAATACACAGACCACTTCAAAGTTTTCAGGCAAATCCAACAGGATCTGAACTGAAACAAACACAAGCTGTACTCTTTAGGTCTGATGTAAAACCATTATCAATCGTAATGAGGGTGAGAGAAACCATCTCTTTTTAATGAATAGTTTTAAGTGATTGCCACCCTTTCATTATTGCTGCCATGTGTAATATATGAAAATCTACTATTTCAGAATTCTAGCTAATGCGTAAAATATATTGTTGCTAATCACAGATTATAGGATTATTTGTGAAAGCACTGTGAACAAAAAATAATGAATATTTTAAGGTATAAACAAATAATGTGAACTGTAAAAACATTAAACACACTGTAAAGCTATAAAGAAGCTAGAAGTTATAGTACTCATACTAAAAAATAATGACAATTTCTTAGCAATATAAGTAGACCTATAGAAATTTTTGTAACAGTTTTCTTGTAGTCAAAATTATAGTAATTACAGTTTACTATAATAATCATTTAAAACATTCATTAATTGTCTGATAATGAGAAAGGACATTAATTTGGTTGCCAAAGTCAACTGATAATAAACAATTGTAATCAGATGTTCTGAGTGACACACACTCGAGATCAAATAGGGCATTATGATATTTATATATATTATGACATTTATTTTTTAAAAAAAACAAAAACATTTAGAGAATCTCAAATTTTCTAAACAGGTTTTAATCACATGTTCTGAGTGGTACACACCTGAGATCAAGTAGGCCATTAAGACATTTATAAAAACCCACATACTTAGAGAATCTCAATTTCCTAAAGAGTTTTAATCACATTTGAGGTCAAGTACTCCATTTACTAGCCATGCAAAATAATTATGACATTTATAAAATAAAATGAAAACACTGTACTCTTCATAAATGTATCTTTTCTAAGGAGACAGATTTTGATGTAAAATTTAGATACTAAATAACACTCGACTAGTGATTTGTACTGCTGAAAGTAGCATGATGTTCTCAATCTTTTGTGCATGACCTGTAAAAATTCTGCATAAGTTACATTTTAGGATTTATAATTTAATTTCTATTCTGCTTTCATACACTGCAAATCCTTTTGAGTTAATACACATGCACCTTGCATGTATAGCATTAACCTTCTCCCTTCAACAAAAAAAAGCAAGAAACTGCTATATTCTACACATGCAGTCAGCTTAAAACATTTTATCCGAGATTTTAAAATAAAATAAAACTTCTAAAAATAAATATGTGCACACTGATTTTTAAATGTCAAAGTACATGTGAAGCAATAATAAAAGGGTTACAATGATCGCCTACATACATTCTATATGATATGCTATGGTAAAAACTGTTTCCATACAGAAATATCTTAAACTATGAAGATTATCTGTAAGTGCCTATAATAATTAGTCCATACCAGAACCCATAACTATAATTCAGTAATGAAAGAGATCAATCACCTTTAGGTCCAGAATCACTGAAACCCTTTGGCTTAATGTCTAAGACTCTATGTTTAACAATGACACTTTCACCTGTTTCCTTGTGTGATGCTTACGTACAGATTTGACTGAACACAATGAATAAAAAAGGAAATGTCATTCCCACCTTGATTGGGATCTACTCTTGCGCTTTCCACTGGACCTCTTACCACTCCGATCGTACTCATCTTCATGCCTGTCTCGCCGAGAGCGCTGCTTTGACAATGAAGAAGAGTCCTTACTTATCCTGCGGTGACTGTCAAAATGACTGTCACGATCGCTATCAGAAGATGAGCTGTCTGACCGGTGCTTCCTTTTGAATCTTGATTTGCTGTCATCATCAACCCGTCTAGAACATCTGCCAGGTCGATCCTCTCGACGTGAATCTCTTCCCCGTGACGCACTTCTACTGTGCCGGCGCCGCCTTTCTCGACTGCGACTACGCCGCCGCATTTCATCTCTAGAATAAGTACTGTCCCCACTCCCACTTGTTCTGTGCCTACGCTCATTATAACGATCACTATCTCTACTTCTGCTACGTCCATTTCTAACTTCTCTTTCCCTGCTATCACTATGTTTTCTTTTCTTATCCTTTTCCCTCTCTAAACTTCTGCTTCGTCTAACTTCAGGGCTAGAACTAAACTTTTTTTTCTGATCGTATTCTCGGTTTCTACCTTGTTTTGCCTCACTTTCCTTATCAATGCTAGCACTGCGTTTTTGTTTAAGAAACTTTTCTCTACTACGGCTACGGTATCTGTCCCTACTTCTACTTCTGCTATCCTTTACTCGGTCTTCAATCTCTTGCTTTTTCTTTTTCTTTCCCTTGTCTTTATGTCTTTTTTTATCCTCCCGTTTGCGCTCACTCTCTTTCTCTGCATCCCTACTACCTTTTCTATCTAAATGTTTTTCACGGTCTTTCTCCTCCCCATCCCTTGACAGATGCTTTTTAACCTTTTTCACTTTACTACTGGATTTTGATAACTTTTTTTCATCTCTTTTTTTTCTTGGTCTGGGACTGGACTCCTCTGACTCGGAAGACTCACTACTAGAGCTGGAAGAAGACGACGATGAAGACACACTGGAAGAACTGCTACTACTATCTGAACTTTTTTCCTGTTTAGATTTTTCCTTTGGCTTCATTTCCTTCTTTTCCTGTTTAACCTCTTGCACTGAGTTATCCTTTTCCCCTAGTTTCTGTACCTCCACCTTTCCCTTTCCCCACTTCTCATCCCCTTTTATTTTACCACCTTTACTTTCCTCTTTAACCCTACTCCCTCTATCCTCCTCTTTAACTACCTCATCTTCCTGATAATTATCAATGCCCGGGATATCTTCTCTAGATTTATGGAAAGAAAATGTGTTTTCAGGTTTGGTAAGGGGATTCTTTAAAAAGTCAGGCACATCTTCTGGATCATCAGGCTTGTAGTCTGCAAGAAAAATATTTATATGCCTTAAATATTTGCTTTGGAATGGCAGCATGAAAACAAAAGAATGAAGAAAATGTTATTTAATATTTACAACAACCCATATCAAAATTAGCACATCACAGTCAATGCAGCTTTACAACTTTATTTTGGAAGAATTACTGCAAAGACTTATCAAAATAAATTGCTTTATTTTGCTTTCATCACACTGGAAAAAGTTGTTATTTAATAATATTTGCATCACCCTATATCATATTTAGCAAATTACTACCATTGCAGCTTAACAATTTTATTTTGAAAACTTTTCTGCTAAAAATGTATCCATCACTTGGCAAAATAACTGATCCACTCCCGTTTACTTTGCCTAGATAGCTGCTAAGACGAAACATAATATAAACATTAAGAATAAAAAAACTACTAGCTTTTTTTGATGTGAGAAAATGGAACAAGCCTTTTCAAGCAATTCATAAATGTCTTGAATTGTGAGTTGTGACCAGCTTATGCTTGAAAGGAGAAAAAAGTAAACTAAGTATAAGGTTCCAAGCATGCAGTGTAGCTCAATGCATTTTCACTAATTATGACAATTACCAATAATAAAAAAATACTTAGATCTTAATAACCTGTGCTTGCAGTTTTTCAGTAACAATTTTGAGAATAGGCTTGTTTGAAACTTGGAAAATCTGTGACTTTCCTTGCCAATTATGTACAATGTATTTGTCTTATATTAAATGTTAAATGGCTAGGGTGTTTACTCATTCATAAACCAAATTCATAAACAATTATGGCTATTATAGACAGGAAAGATAATTCAGATATTTTGTTTATGTATTTGATAATAAAGTGTTAAGTATAAAAGATAATGATCTCTGGTATTGAGTATATCCAATAAACCTGGAGAGTCTTAGATCTAAAACCATGCAATCTGTATAATTGTTGGTTTTATGCTGACAAGGGTGGGGTACAATTTCCTATTTTTATTAAACTATTTTGAGGAAAATACTGCTTTGGGAAAGTATAGGGAAATGCTCACTAGAAAGGTGATAGAAATGACAGAATGCTTATTAAATTAAATGTATGCTCTCAGAAATGTATAAAATTCTTCAGGCCAAGTCAGATATATGCTTGTCTATTATTTCATCATGGAGCTAAAAATATAAATCATTAATAAAATTGATTTCTTTTCTAAAAGAAGAAAATGAGAGAATTATAAACTTTGACAGGACAAAACAGAACAAAAAACTTAAAACCTGGTAAATATATAGCCCTTTGCACAGAAAAGCAAATTCAAATGTTTTAGAATATTACATTTCTTTTTATTTTTTATTTTATTTTGGTCAATTTTTAATAAATAAAACTACATTTTTTTTTTTTTTAAAGTTCTATGAAACAAAAACTTCTGTTTTTGTTACCTGTGACATTTGCTAAGAAAATCTGAACATGGGTTTGAGAATATTTGTAAATGGAAAAATAATTTTTCTTCTTCACTATATTAAAATAAATAGATTTTTAAATGCCAATAAAATAAGAATATATATAACATTTAATGCATGCTTAATTTTGTACCTGCAACCATGAGACACTGTTTGCAAAGCTGCAATTGTGTGTGTGTCTACTAGTTATTAAGAAAGAGGATTTGAAGCTCAAATGAAATGAGTGAAAGCCAGCTAACAGAAAATTGTATTGGAAATAAATAAAAGACTACAAAATTCATACTCTGTTCAATGCTGAATGTCTCTGCATGGAAAAATATTTAAATTGCATTCATAATGTTTACAATTATTAGTTATCAAACATCACTTTATGTTCAATGTTTTACAATGGCCGATCTTAGCTTGGTTGCAGTATACTTTTACTAACAAGAATTATTAGAAAAACATTTAACAAGAATGCTAAAAGCATTTAACAAAATTTGAAATAACATTTAACATGAATTAAATAAAAAATGAACAATAATTAATAAATTAATGCAGAATTACAGAATTATGCATAGCTAGCATATTTATCATATATATGAATATATATAGTTTTCCAGTTGCCCATATGTGCAAAATGCTAAAGGTCCTTGACCCTCAAGCACATAGTAGTTTTTTTCCCCACATGGCCAGCTTTATGTTACATTGTCAATTCGTGAAACAGAGACAACATTAAAGTACTAATAAAAAGAACAAATGATGGTCAGGGTCATGTGCTAAATGATGCTCGAATTTTCACTCACAATTTGACTTAAAAGCAAGCCTTCCAATAAACAAATTCATTTCTGTTCATAGCAATGCATTCAGTTTAATTTTCACTCATCATATGACAGGCAAATACTCTAGTATTTCATTATATCTTGATAGAAAAAAATATATTTATTTTTAAAATTGCAGTAATACATTTTCAAACAAGGTCATTGCTTTAGTCAGATTTCAAAATATAGATTTTAACTATTCAACTAACATACATTGGTTTTATTTTAATATTTTTTAAGCTATATATTTAGGACATATACAGTCATTTGTTTTAGATTTTACTAATAAGAAATATATTTTTTTTTAGAGGAAAATAAAGACAAGAAATTAATAGGATAAAAATAACTGAAAACTCACCGGAGTCTTCATCACTATAGATCTTATTCTTCCCATCTGAGTCTGATTTCTGTTTAACTTTCTTTTTCCTGGAGTCATCAGAGTCGCTGTCCTCACTATTGGACCCTTCTTCCTCCATCTCACTGCTCTCTGATCCATAGCCAAGCCCTGTATAAGCACCTTAGGATTATAAGCTTGATTTCTTTTTTACTATTTTTACAAACACATTTTTACTTTTCCTACAAGCAGTAGATGATACAAATACTTACCTAATACACAAGGACCTGTATAATGTATAAACATCAACTACAGATGCACACATTTTCTCTATAAGTATTCAGTAATAAGTTAATTTGAAGACCAGTGACAAAATAAGAACAAAGCAATTATAAAACCCTTTAACAAAAAATGTTCTTTTAAAGTTAGTTTGATATAAACTGACAAGACAGAACACAACATAAGGACATGTAAATAAGCAACAATTTTAAGTTTAAAATGCTGTGGCCCATCTTCAATCCTCTCCCCAAAACAATCATTAAATTTTATATTTGTTAGAAATGACTTTTCAGACAGCATTTAGGAAAATAACAAATTACAAGTTGAAGTTGACGATCTTCATGAACGTTTATTCTTTCTCTTTCTCTCTCTATACAGTATACAAACAATTCAATATTACAATTCCAATAAAAGGCTAGTGACCAGAAAAAAGGAAACTGATCTATATATACCAAAGAGAGAGAGAGAGAGAGATATATAAAATATATGCATGTTAAATAAATGTTACTGGCAAAATGAATTCAATACATAATACAGAGAGAGAAAGAGCAATAAAGTGCTGAAAAAAGAATACAATTTGCCTCCAATATAATGCCGCTGAAAGGCAGATGCATAGAGGTGCTGACTTACCCAGTGATGAAATAGACGCCAAAGCAGAGGACTTGGCAAGGACTTTTGCTGGTGCTTTGAATTACAAACACACATTAGTGACAAGTTCAGAGACCAATTAAAAAAAAAAATCACACCCATAGAGCTAAAACAAGCCTGCTGTAATTAAGAAACAAAACAATAGAATTTTAATTAGAGTTACTTAAAATAATAGTAACTTCAGATGATCTCTTACAGAACATTTGACCAATAAATGTTCATTCTGCAGTAGGGTAGAGCTGCAATTGAAAATTAATGCTTGATCTAAAAAAAAGCAAAAGTTTTACAATAAACAATCTGGATTCCTTGCTCAACATTATTTCAAGATGTCATAATGGACAATAAAATAAAATAATAATAATAAATACTAAAAATTTTACAAGAAAATTAAACACTCAAGCATCCAAAACCATGTGACAAAATCATAGTTGCTTGTTTTGAATGAAATTTTTTAAAAAATCAAATATATAGCAACAGCCCACAGTTGAACATATATTTATGTTTTAAGCTGCAGCACTTCTTAAATAGATTTTTTTTCCTGAAGGGGTAAGTTTAGAGAAGCGCAGTTATTTTCTATTATATGTGATTTTACCAACATGTAGCTCTAAACTTAACTGAAACAAAAACTAAAGAAATGTTAATCTTCAATAATCATTTCTTTGCCCAGCCAATAAATTCAAAATGCTAACAAATATAAACGAAAGAAGGAATAATATTTATACATATACTAAAACGAGCAAATTTTAAAAAAATAACATTCTTAATAATCTGAAAGAAAATAATAAGCACAAAATTTTACATCATATTATAATACAACGTGTTGGTTAAAAATAACAGAAACTATAGAAGATCATATTTTTATGCAAATGTGCAAACACAATGCATCAGATTGTTCAAGAGAATAGATTTTAAAGCACTTCATATCCATTCTAGGTAAAACTGATCAGGCAACACTAAGAGTATCAAATTACAAAATAAAATTCTCATAACATTCAAAAGAATACAAGGGTTGGACAAAAACTAAGTTAACAGAAAGTAGAGTACAGAGAAAGGGAAAGAGGAGAAACAGCAAACAAATCTTGGCATACCTTTCATTGCTTGCGCTTTTGCTTTGCTATAGACCTGCTGCACGACCTTTTCTATCTCACTGCTAGTCACTTCCAGCAAGATCTCAGTCATCCAACGCTTCACTTTCACAATCTGTTGATAAAAATATCAAAGCCTTTAACTAATTACTGTCATGTTTAGAGACTGACTTGTGGTATTAGTGTTTTTATTTACTTGTCATCAAAGCCAGGCTACTAGTACTATAGTACACTTTTCCTTATCCAGCATTTAATTTAATGACAAGCAAGTTCCCATGATCTAAAGCACTATTTCTAAAACAATTCATTATGTCAGGAGAGATTCTCACTGACATATCCAAGTGTATAAACTTTATTCTCCACAAATAAATGTGAATTTTGCCACTTTTCTTGCAAAGTTCTACACTCCTTATCAACTTTCCATTTCTCTGAATACATTTTTAGGCTGAACATCACACTTTAAATGTTGTGTGGCCATTCAGATGTTCTGCTCTAAGTGTGATTTATTTTTGAATAGCTCCATATATTTTTTTTTTAACTGAATTATATTTAAGCTATCATTAATTTACTGCATTTTGTTATATTCATAATACAGAATTAGTAAAGTCCAAAATTTGTACACTGCATGAATTTAAACCTACACCCACCCACACCCACCCGGCATATTATGTAATTAAACAATCACATAACTGTTAACAACCATTACTAAAATATTTAATAAGACAGACATATGTTGACTTTTTACTTGAATATTGTTGAAATTAACATTGAATATTCTTAGAATTTAGAAGTTAGAGTTATATGTGGCTAAGTAGGTCAGGCTATTCACTTAATCCATATCACCTCCACACCCGTGAACTAAGAGTTCTAGGTGAGGTGT
Organism: Sinotaia quadrata; assembly: GCA_028829895.1. Taxonomy (NCBI): domain Eukaryota; kingdom Metazoa; phylum Mollusca; class Gastropoda; order Architaenioglossa; family Viviparidae; genus Sinotaia; species Sinotaia quadrata. The sequence continues at coordinate 27,921,658 of CM054181.1, forward strand.
AAGGGGGTTTCTGCTTTTACATGATTAGTATGTATGTATGATTTGTGAGCAGCTAGTGATATGTGCAACGATGATTGGACAAATTTGGACATCTACTTTTCCCAAGCTGTAATTGCCACAATTTGGGGGTAAATTTTTAATGTAGAAACTAAAAGTTTATATTAAAAACATATACATGAAAATATATGGTAGGCTGGATCTGGACTAAAGGCCAGAGGTTTGACACCCCTGACATTGAGGAATTGAATGAACAAAATTCAACAGGGACAAGAGAATGACCATGTACAGTCTTATTAGCTGTACTTTACAGTTAATATAAACAATATTTGACCAACAGGATTCAAATATCCTTGAAAAATAGTTTCAAACTTCTTTCAAGTTACTAATGAATTCCTATCCCAAATAAAATTCATATCTTTTCTAATAACAATTTACACAACTTAGATTTTTCAGTTCCACAAAAAATATTCATTCTGAAATATCCAGGATTCAAATATCCTTGAAAAATAGTTTCAAACTTCTTTCAAGTTACTAATGAATTCCTATCCCAAATAAAATTCATATCTTTTCTAATAACAATTTACACAACTTAGATTTTTCAGTTCCACAAAAAATATTCATTCTGAAATATCCACAATCAATAAGTGAATATGTAATCCAATAGCAAAGTACCCACATTAGGAAACTGAGAAAACTTACAAATTCAAGCTGCTTTTCCTCTTCACTCTTGAACTGATCAGGAGATGGAGATCGTTTTTTAACATCAGGGCTGTCTCTAGCAGGTGAAGTGGACTGAGCTCGAGTAGCTGAGCTGGAATCTAAAACTCTCTCACTCTCATCTTCCTCATCAGAGTCCTGTTTAGCAGTAAGAATTCACTGAAAACTGGGCAGGCAAAGGGCTAGTTTATTATCAATCAACAGATAGAAAAAACATAAGCAAAGAAATTTTTTCTCAATACTGAATCAGTTCTTCAGCACATTAATTTCTTATAATTCCATCAGGTTTTTGCAGAGATCCTTGGAAATTTATTATCCAAGTAGTAAATGCTGAGAATAAAGAACCTATTCTTAAAATAAAATTTACATCACTATTAGACCTAAATATTGTCACAGCAACAACAGAGACAAAATTATCCTCTATGATAGGCAACCTATTTTGTTCTAGCTGAAAACAATATATAATTCTTCCATACTTCTATGAGAGTCATACTCTATTCTTCCTAAGTGAAAAAATAATCTCCATTCTTCCATAAAAAAATTTATCTCTGAATCATCTATATTCTTCACAATGAAAACAATACAAGCAAGTGAATACTTTCTTCCATACAACAACACCTCAGTGCCAGTTAATTTCTAACCTTCCTAAATTAAAACAAAACACCTTAGATATGTTCAAAAATAATCTAAACAAAACATGTCATGGTCTGATTTATTCTCTACTACTGACTGCTACTATGTCCCTATGCCCCACTTCCCACCCTACCACAACCCACTCCCACACAAAATTGACAATAAACTGGAAGTAGGAAAATCCCAACTCTTCTTGTAAAATACAATGCTAACAAAGCCTGCATGGATTTATGTAAGAATATATTCATTCAGCTTTATTCAATTCTCATATCCACAACCTACTGAAAGTACTTGACTAGAAATAAAAAATAAAAAACAAACAACAAACAAAAGTTATTAGTGAAAAGTACTTGTTTGTATTACAATGCATTATTTGTCACAAGTTGTACCAGCTTGCATTTTTTAAAATTTGAATTAGGTTGGTCAGCAAAAGAATATCATTTAATTACACTAATTACACTATAGCAAAGAAGAAATTAGACATACACTAGTTTAAAACACTCAAAAATGCAAAACAACAAAACCTCAAAGCATTTAAAGCTTCTAATTGGAATAAATCATCACATTTTTTTTCAGTATGCGAGTGTGAATGTGTGGTTCTCGGTTTTACAAGAATTTAACATTATAAACACTCATTAAAAGTATTTAAGAATGAAAAATCTTTCAATTTTTCCACCACTGCTCACAAATCTACTCTTGCGAGGAATCCTAGGCTCCCCACTGGCACTTTCTTCTTGTTCTTGACGGAGCTTTTCCTCCTCCATCTCAACTTTTTCTCGTGCAAGCTGTGCCTCTGTCTTCTCTTGCTCCAATCGCTCCTTTTCTTGTTGCTTTATCTTTTCTCGTTCCATTTTTTCCAGCCCTTCACGGATCCAAGCAGGTAGTTGCCGACGTTTTAGAGCATCTTAACAAAGCATTAGAAAGTATAGTCAATATATCCATTTTCAAACAAACTCCAATCAACCACCACTCCCCCAAAAACTATTTGCTTAATTCACTGATTAGGACCAAGAAATTGTCTGATCTAACTAGAAATTTGAATTAACTAAGTTTTAAAAGAGAAACTGTAACTATTGTATGAAATTAGTATTTTCTTCTGATTATTTCTTTAATCTACCACTAAAATGTCATCTAATCTCATGTGTTGAACTTTGTATTTAACTACACATATACAAATTATTTACTGTAGTAAGAAAAAGTAAAAAATAAATAAATAAATAAAAAAAGCACAAGCAGCTGAATACAGTAGTCTTATATGTGACCATCATTTTAAGCAAAAGATGTAATTATCAGAAGCAGATTCAAACCACACATTATTTCATATTCCTGACTATATGATACATTATGTTATGTCCTATACTGTGAGTGAGCTATAATGAGGCATGTTGCCTTGAAGGAGAGTGGAATGATTTGCTTATTAATGCAAAGTTTTAAAGTCTTTGCTTTAAAAGTCAATCTGAAAATATGCTCAAATTACTGCCCTATCAGTGTTGGATCTTTAACAATGCATATAAGTGCTCTATCACTGATGAAATTAACTGCAAAAATATAATTCTCTTTAATTTTAATATTTATCTTTTCATTATAAACAAGAAACACCATCACCCACACCAACAACTTCAAAAATGGGAACATTCTGATATTTTACATGCCTCTAAAGACCCAGAATACATGTTAGCAGATATTCTAGTGAACTCTTTTGCTGAATTGTGTAATCTGTCATTGGTGATGAAGTAAAAATATATAATACAGATTAAGAACTTTTATTGAGTTACTGTAGAGTAATGTCATCAAGTGAATAGTTGTTTGCATAAACTACTTAAAGGAATCCTTTAATTGCATAGATTGAGTAAAATATATAACAAACATCTAGTTTAAAATATTAAACAAATCATGTATTAATGATGGAAGCAGGTTTCTAATTACAATTAAGTAAAATCTGAAGAAAAAAATATAAGCATGCATATAAGTAATGCTAATTCTAATTTTAAATGTTACTTTTGAGTATTTAATTATTTTATATCAGTAAAATTAAATTCATCATGGAAATATAAACAGTCACACAAAAAAACTAAAATAACTGAACTCACCAATTCCTGATTCATCTTGACCAATATGGCGACCTCCTGGAAATGTTGCTGCAAATGCCCTATCACGACCCCCAAGACGATGATCTGTGGGTCGAATTCCAGGGCCCGATGGGAATGGTTGCATATGTTGGGTAAAACCATCAGGACTGATGTTTGAGAGTGGTGGACCTCCATGAGGAGACCAGAATTGTGAAAAGTTGCCCATGGCAGGAGGTGCAGCCCCCTAATTAAAATGCAAAGAAATTAGGTCCAACTAGGGTTATTTAAGCATATTAGGTCTTATCAAGAAAATGTTGTAAACAGGGATGTAAAGACGATTTAAGTTTATTTAACCCTTTAAGGTGCACACGTTTTTCCTTTTTCTAACTCTGAAGGGGCAAGATTTTTCAGGGTTTCAGTGAGATTTAGGGCTACGTTGTAAAAACATCATATCTTAGGTATTAGTGCATATATTTCAATGAAAGGAAATGAAAGCAGCTTTATTAATATCCTTAACTGAAGTATACTTTCAGGTGTTAAATTTGAATCCATGCATGAACATATATATTTACACACAAAAAAAATTATTGTCCAGTTATTGTCAGCTACACACTTTGTTGACGCCAGGAACACTAATCTGACATCAGACGCCCAATACATCTCTTTTCTTGGCAGGTTGTGAATTCCTATCAAAATCATAAGTCCAAAATAAGCCTTAATTTCAGTGGCATTAGTTTCCTTCCAACCTGGATCGCCATTTTGTTTTTCACGATTTTCGGATGTGCATACTAACCAAAGCATGTGTTGAAAAATAGTTGACATTTGATCATGTCAATGGACCTAAACTTTGTTGTTCCTTGTGCTAAGTTTGACCAATGATTTACTGATTAAGCTAAGAATTATTTCTTCTGCAAAGTTTATAACTGAGACATAATTGAAAATCTGATTTAATTTCTAGCTGTAAAAACTTGTGCATACATATATATATATAAAAGGTTGGTTTGACTTTCAAATTTTTTCAGGCTGTCAGTGGGGTTTGAAATATTTTCTCAGTCCTCCTTTGATATTTATTCAAATAGTACAAGCACTTGAAAACTTGGTGAAAAATATAATGATATTTAAATAAAAAAAGAATAAACCTAGAAAATAATATCTTTGGAAAACTGCTGCTGACACTAATACGAATTTGAAAAGATGTAAAAATACACTCACTTGCTGAAAAAACATATCTCCCCCAGGTGGATAGTTGAACTGGGTTTTGTTAAAGCTGAAGTTTTGATAGTCCGAACTGTCCTAGAAGAGGTAAAAAAGAAAAAGAAAAGAAAATATAAAAGAACAAGCAAACTACTAATAATTTTCAAATATAACCATTTTATGACAGCAAACTTTAAGGTAAAGGTGAAATTCTTCCCACCTCTACTTCCTTTCATATATTATTACTAATATTAGGTAGTCCCACTCATTTTTTTCTACTTCATATAGTATAAATATTTTATGCTCAAAATGTGTACTGATGTTGAGATATCATTAATTTAGTGTCGTCATTTGTGGTCAACTTTTTTTAGTGGGGTCATAGCACGAGAAAAAAACAACAAAACAGTTCGAGAGACAAAACACTGATCTTTATTTTCATATAAAAATGGTTAGTAGATGTTTAATGTGAAGAAAACTGCTCTGGAGTAAAGTTTAGCAAATTTGTGTGATTTTGCGAGTTTTTGCCCATAAAGCGGTGGCGGTGAGAATACCTAATATTATCTTAATTATTTCATTGCAATATTTACCTCAAACTAAATCTTCATTCACTACTATAACCTCTCTATCTGCAACTTTCAAACAGTCACACACTGCATACCATATTTTATGTTACCTGACTGCTATCTCCTTGCCAGTCCGCCTGAGCAGGCGGGGCCCAATTTCCAGCCCCACACCAATCCCCACTCCTTGGTGCAGAGGACACTGCTGGTGTGGGCAGCAATGGACCTTGCCCAGAGAAAGCTGAAAAAGTTTAAGACTGTAAAGCAAATATAGAAACTGCAGAGTATGACATATGTAAACTGTCAGTGTTAACTATATAGAAGCAGGGCAAGGGTTGTTTCAAGAAAAAGTTTCATAAAATAAATTCTAACATTAAAAGTCTAATGCAATTCAAAATTAACTTTAAAAAAAAAAAATGCTAACACACTAAGCACTGCTAGATCATGTTATTATAGAAGTGTTTGGGGTATATTAAGTGTGACACACTTTTCTCAGCCATAAATAAATGATTTTATAATAAAACTGATCCTGAAAATATCAAGTCAATCTGTCAGTAATTTGAAGGGCCTAACAATAGTATATGCAACACATGTCATTTATGTGCATCATAGTCTGCACAACTTCTGAAAAACATGACAATAAATCTTGAAAAAAGATAAACAGGAAATGAAATAAAATATACATAACCTGACATACTAAGAATACAGAAGCCCCTTCACAAGAACGTAATTTGGCACATAATCAAGAAAATTTATCAGAAATTATGTATCCCAAAGATGAGCAATCTAATAAAAGCTAGTCACAAGAAATTTACAAAGCTATAAAAACAAAAATAGGTCTTTGGGAAGTTTATAAATAATGATAATATTTTTAACAAATCAATTTCTGACATTAAAAGAAAAATCAAAGGAAGAAAATATAAAACTGCAGCATTTTAATATTAAGCAAGAAATTGGTAATTTAAATTAGTAATAAATCTTTTTACAATTCTCAAATTTAATTTAAATTATGACAATATTTTAGTGCCTCTGTATAAAAGTTATTGAAACAAATATATAATACTTTTCATTAAAAGACATAACAAAAGATCATGAAACAAGTACATGTATCATTAAGAAATAAACAAATAAAATAAAAAACAAAATTAATAATACATCTTATTAATCTTACACGAGTAGAACAATAAAGTGTATTATAATTAATTATATTTCTAATATTAAAATATCTAAATAAAAGTGAATAAAAATATATATTTATTTAATATAGATTAGTAGGTGTTTTCTGAATTATATTTAGATTTTACATATCTTACCAATGTAAATCCAGATTTACTGATACATTTTATAATCAACAAATATGTTATTTCATTTTTGTAGTAATTGAACTGCATGAAAATTCATTACATTATAAATTATCTTTAATTTTCTCATGAGCAGTTTTACTTTATATTATTTGTAAATATTGAGAAGCATTTAAAACTTTTTAAAGAGTTTTAATTAACAGTATATTCTGTATTACCATTTTAACTTTAAAAGTGCTAGAGAAGAATTTTATCATTTTTTTATACATTATAATGCAGTATCTGAATAATAATTAATCGATACACAGAAGATGAAAATACACAATGTGATTTCTGAATCAAGAAACATTTGTTTCATAACCGATGAGAAAATGCTAAGACAAAGAGGGAATTTGGCAGTTCCACTTCAAAAACGTTGACTTACTAGGGTTGGCAAGTTAACTGATGCCAAGATAAGTGGGTTTGACTGCATAATAATATCTGGATGTATGTAGAGTTGTGCAGTATTACATGTTCATATGTTTTATTTGAAAGAAAAATGTCCTTCATTCAATAGGGTCAATCAGCAACCTGGATAAGTGAGAGTCAACTGTATGAGCTATTAGATTTCACTTCATCTGTGGCATCTCAATGGCCGTATGCTAATAATATTTAATCTGCCTTATCACAATTTATTTTTTAGCACTATACCACTAATAATAAATGACATGCTTTAAATATATGAAATCATGAAATAAACAAATTTACCCGTAGTGCTACTTGGCTTGCTACCTGGGTCTTCATCGTCTGAGATATCCATGCTGTTTTCATCATTCTGGCTTGGTAGCTTTGCCTTTGATTCCAATGCAGAAGCTTTGATTTCATTCTGTGGTTGTGATGGTGGTGGTGGTGGAGGAGGTGGTGGTGGAGGTTTTGACAGGGTTTCAAAAGTCTGAACTGATTCCCGATGTGCAATCCACTGTTTTGCAAGAGATGCCCAATCAACTGTAAATTAGGGGGAGAGAAAAAAAGCCTCAATAACTTTATAATTATAATAAATTACATATTAACATAGAATAAGCATTTAAAATGAAAGTTCATTTAACAATATTAAATTAAAAGTCAAGTAAATGTAGTGAAAAGTCACAATTTATGTTTGCAAATTTTAATATATGAACAGTCAATTTAAGAATAGGGTTCATGTTGGTAGGTTATACTGTAGTTATTATATATTTAAATTTAAAAAAATAAATAAAAAAATAATCTAAACTATTGGACATATTTGTAAGCAAATTTAATATTTTATTAACTTCAATGCACATCCATTCATTTAAATAAATGAGAGATTTAGAATTTTATAATAAAACTATAAAAGTAATAAATAAGTAAAATTTAAGAAAGAGTATGATTTAACAAAAAATTAACAAAACTTTAGCAAATCAAATAAACAATATTTTAAAGTAAGATTAATGAATTAAAAATTGTCAAGACACATATATACTGGTTTTATTATATAAGGATACTTATATTTATAACTGAAATGAACATGTAAGATTCCACCCAAAAAAACCCCAACAATTATAATGCATATTACAGTCATACAGCAGGTACGAATCATTCTCTGGTTGGGTCCTATAAATATTATTAAATTACGCTAATGTAAGTGCTCATTCCATCTTATTTTGTATGATAGAAAAAAGCATAACTTTTGGAATATACACTTTTAACATATATTTACATATACACAATTCCAAATAGCGTAGATGAATATTATATTTATTATTAATATTAATTAAAGAATATTTGCTTAAATTAAAATTAGCATAAATCAAAAAATGAAACAACTCAAATAAAAGTTATTAAAATTAGAATTTTAAGAACCAAGAATAAAAGTACTTTGCATTGTTTTAACAATTATTATTTTTTTTACTAATTTAATTTAACTAATAATAATAATAATAATAAAATAATTGATAATAAATAATGCAAATATTGAAATTAATATCAGCTGATTACTACAAAAGAGTTAAATGTGAATAAAAGCAGATAAAATTTGAGAACAAATAATTTTAAAATTTAAATAAATTAAATGTACAAAAGGGCTGCCTGTCTCACCTTGCTCATGAGGGATATTTTGATAAGCAGACTGATGAATGGGCCATGACCCACCCCATGGGTTGGCCCACATTTTATCTAAAAGTCAATTCCGTACCAACTGCTTGGCAAAGAAAGTATACACATATAATTAATACTACATCAAAAGAAATTTAGTAGTACATTTTACTTTGTAAGAAACATTAGTAATATAAATATTTATCAATTTTATTCTTACTGCTTACTTTCAATTCCATCCTTCCCCGCATTTCAGTTTTTCTTTTAAAAAAATTGTGACACCAAGTTAAAATATAAATCCATAGTCTCTATAAAAGTATAAGTCTATTTAGGGTACAAATAATTCATTTTTATCTGCCTGTCCTTTTGACTGATGGTCAGAACTTTTGATAAATGATTTTGTTCATCTGCAAAAGATAAATTTATACTGATTTTTATCTTTTAATCTATCTTTTTTAATACATATGCATATGGTAATTATTACTGATTTACTATATACATATATCAATTTATTATTGCCAATTCTGCACTAATTTGTTTCCTCATAATAAATGTACATATAATGGCAAACATTTATGTGTGCTGATAAGTTAATCTCTGTTAATATGCACCAGTTAAATGGTATCATTTTCCTATATTGTTTAAACAAAGCAATCTCAATTTTTCTTTATAACATCTACTAATTTTTATAATTTGAAAAGAAAATCAATTGTTATGTGAATTTTCATTTTATTACTAAATCACAATTTGCTCCTGAGATAATCAACATTTCATTGAGGCTTTCCTTGCTTTTGAAAAGTTCTTATAATAGATGATTTATTTCTTAGTCTTAGTGACAAATTATAACCATGTAGGTCAGGTTATTTTCAAATAACATATAAAAATATCTTTGGGAAGGAAGGAACTATTGAATACATCAGCAGCACCTGACTTCCTCCATGAAAAATAATTTTATAGAGTGTATTCCATTAAATTTAAAGTTAACCAAATTTTGATTTATTCTGTTTAGTAAACTAATAACAGATCATGTGCCATTAAAAAAAAAAAAGCACAACATTCTATAAATATATAAGAAGGATTGACAAACAGCATTGTCTACATAAAACCTCCAGTAAAATTGTAACAGTTTTTGCTATATCTGTATTCATACACTGATACAGATAAGATACTCAGAGCTGGCCTTATGATTAAGGACATTTTAAAGTAGCTTCAGCATACATAGACTGATTTACATCAACTTGCATCATGTTTACTCAATTATTCATTTTATTCTACATCCAGACATAGCAATGCCTTGAGTTTTATGATGCACATGATTTCAACACTAACTACAATTACTATCATTAACAAGGGAACTTGCATTGCCAGCCAGATGTTTACTCCTTTGTTTTTGCCTGTATGTGTAATTTCAAATCTGGTTGCATCTTTTCAATTTTTAGTTTCATAAAATCAATTAGCCTTATAGTTTTATTCTTTAAAATATAAAAGTTAACACAATCATTTGCTCTTTCGACGGCATATTCACTCTCACAGTATTTATGTTTTAATTAAACCTAAAGTATGGATGAAACATTCTTTAGCAATTCCATGTTCTTTAACATGGACTTTTGGAGAAAATATTTATACACTTTTTCATAGTTCATAGATTTTGGAGCTATCCAAATTTTTAGATTTGTAACACTTGCTATTACTATAATTTATTTTTTTAAAATAGTTTTGGTTGATATTCATTGCTGTATTTTAGGAGACTAATCTCTTTCTCTTGCAACATACTTGATACCATTTTGCAGTAGACAAATAGGCTACCCACTACTTCAGTATTTGGTGCATCTCCCCTCCCCCTCCAAAAAAAAAAATAAATAAATCAAATGACTTACTAACAAACCACCAAGTGACCAAAGGAGCTATCATAGTAACTAATGATCACAATAAGCGAACGAATTAATAAACCGCACGTCAATGAAAGAATAATGTGAATAGAAAAAATGCAAGAAGAAATATAATTTTGGGCTTAAATGACATTTACTGATTTAGTAATTTACACTAAATCAACAACTAGCTTCATAATCATATTCCAACATTAAATGTATACTACTTTACTAGCCTATAATAATTTATAGGCCTAATTAATTTGAGAGGACACAGTTCGTTTAGTTTCTCTGATCAATAACTAGCTTGATACTGATAAGGTGATTAGCGTTTCCCAACCCTTATTTACATAGAGCACATATGTAACAGTAGCTGAGTAGGCCCTTCTTTTTAAATTTTAACAGATCAAGGTTTGCTTATAAAACTGTGAAAACGCATCTTTGCCCAATAATACTGATCATCATCTAATCGTGATCTTCATTTCACCTACTGAGTAGTCAACATTTATAGGCCTATATTTTCATATTAGGCCTAACTTAGCAACTACTAAAAATGTAAAATAGTAAAAAGTACTAATAATTACTGCTTTGATTTTCTAGAAACAAATTCATTTCATAAAAAATAAATTTCAACCCAAAAAGTTTTAACACTGACTATTTTATAACATATCTTGTAAGAAAAGATTAGCTATATTAAATATATTATTCATAGTTTAATTTACTAATTCCGATTGCATATTAAGTCAGGCGACGTGGTTTGAGGTGTGAATTAATTTTCAAATTCTCGATCGGTATTGTAGAAAGCATAGCCCAAATCGCAAATGAAATATACTATTGTATGACGCTTGCAAAATAAAATGTTATTCCTAACTATAGTTGAATAAAGAAAACAGAATACCTCTAATAAGTTCAATGTCGATTGTTTTTGCAACAAACCCTCTGATAACATGGCGGTCTTACGATAACCCCCAGAAACCTTTTCGAGAGCAAACATCATCCGCTGTCTGCTTCTTCCGGAGAGTGCAGACGCACGAAGGAGACCGTTTCTTAGCTCACAAATCTAAAAATGTCTCTCTTATTTCGATTTTTATGTGGAATAGCCAGAAACATGCCCTTGAGACATTATAAATTAAATCGATGCAATAGTATAGTTTGCAAGCACACTAGAGCAGCCCATGTCTTGCGTCGAATTTATTCATCTGAAACACTTATTATAAGGCAAGCAGAAGATTTCATTTTTGGTCAAGCCTGCATTTTAGATTCAAGAAAAAGGTACATTTCCTTTTTAAAAATATATTTTTAATATGACATCATCATCATTATTATTAAGGGGATGCGTTACTAGTGGTATATTTCCTTACTTTTATATAATAACTGGGGGTAGAACTAGAAGACAGTTATAGTAGCTTGTCTTCTGTGCTACTACTTACTAGTCTAACCCAAAGGTCTTAATTGATTTATGATTTAGGGTTTCACATAAATTTCTTTTTAATTCTTTCTGAGGTTTTTAGGTTATCTATGGAAGAAAATGCGCAAAAGTTTCAGCGGCCTATTGCACAGACTACATTGGACCAAGAGGAAGTAAACAAGTTCTCACTCTTAGCAGAGTTATGGTGGGATGAAGCTGGGGAGTTTGAAGCACTTCACAGCATGAATGAACTACGTGTGCCCCTCATTCGTGATGCATTAATTAACAAGCAGTCCACCAGTTACAACTCAACACAGCCACTAAAAGGCTTAAGGATTCTTGATGTTGGCAGTGGTGGTGGAATTTTATCTGAGGCAAGAAGAATTTAATCAAAGTTTATTTTTGTTTTGTTAATTTCTGTTGCATGAGTCCTTCACACATACATGCATGTTGAAAAATAAAGGATTTAAAAATAATTTATTATTTTGCATATATTATGGTAAAGTTTTAATTAGATAACAACTTGTAGAAGTGTTGTTAGTTTAATTGTTAAAAGTTTACAAAACTAAAGCTCTCATTGGAGTTTGACTGACCTACATGCTTTACAGAATGGCTAGGTTCTCCGGATTTTCAAAAAAACAACCCTAACATTCAGATTGAAAGGTTTCCCCTCTATATTGCATTCAAGGTAATGCATTACATAAGACACTATTAGAAAGAATGTCTGCTTTCATCAAATGCCATATCTTCATTATAAAAGAATGTCTGTGAGTTCCCTTTGTCTTTACTGTCACCCTGATTTGTTTATATTAATAACAGAAAATCATACAGAAACATCCTCTTCCTTTCACTTAAACAATATAAAATTGACTGGATCAGTGACTTTGAAGTATACTTTACCTAATGAGAACACCTAACTGTCAAGCATATAATTAATCAACCGTAAACTGATTGTAAAGAATTGTAGGCAAATTATTCCGAGTTATGAAACATTATTTTTGTTTTATTAATTGTTTCATAATTATATCATTATCTAATTTATGAGAAGGTATTTTCACTAGTAGACTTGCACCTAGATAGTGCAATACTTGTTTACGAGTTCGTAGTATGTAGGTCGCTCTTGAGGTGAGGGAAAGGCCATTAACCGTATACGAGATGCCCATATTTGGTCACTTGCGTTCCGTATCATGACGTAGCATTAATCTGCCAGCTGACCTAGTCATTTATTTATTTGCAGGAATGAATCAAAATTGTTGTATTTCTTATTTGTAGAATATTATGTAAAATATTTATTTGATTGTTAAATGATTAATATATTTTTCTCACAGAAGCTAAGTGGCGTTAGCCTCTGATTGATACATTTTGTAGAAATGATCAAGATAAATAAGCATGTGTATTGCTATATTCCTGCTGTTAAAATCGTTGTAGCTGGCGAGCGCTAAAACAGTGAAATAGATGATTGTTAATAAGCATCGTTGCAGACCACTGGCTAAATATTATATTGTGTTGAGAAACTGCACAATTGTAAAGTGAAATCATTTTATTCATTTAAGTATTTTTATTGACTGGAATTGTGAGTCAGCATGTAGCTAAATAGTAGAGATTTGTAAAGAGTAATCTATCGCTGCCGTCACAAAGCCCATGTGATTGCTCATTGTAATATGATACTGTAGAATGATGTTATACATTTACAGCTGGTCTTGGAGTCACCCGAAACCAATGATCTTTTGAGGACTATGCCAGGAGTCGTATCCGACGTTGGAGTGACCAGACGGATGATAACTGCCATGTGACATCAGGATTATACAGTCAAGCAAACAACAGCAACTCTTCAAAAACCTCAGACTCTAGTTAAGTGGGATTGAACCTAATTATGAACAGAATAAAGCGGACAGTAATATATCTATAGCAATTCGGAATTCGGGCTAAGCGGGATAGTTTAACTCCAATTATCTATGTACACCAATATTCCTTTTATTATAATTTGTTATTAAATTTTGTTTTGTAATCTTATCAATTGTTACATAATTGTTGTAGCATGACTGTAGACTAGCTAGCTGGGGGCCGAGCCAGGACTAAATGAATCATTAATTCTAATTTAATAAATAAAGGGGAAGATAACGTTGCTAGCTTGGGGCAAGTCAACTGATTTATCTGGTGATGTGTCATTGTGTAATAGCCTGAGTCCTTGGCATACTCGTAATAGATAGGTCAGGCCATCCGGCTGTCACTATTGTTAGAGATTAATCAATAATCAATATTGATACCTGAGAATCTAAAATAGGACAGAGTCGTTAGACCTAACCAGACACGTGACACTGATACATATTTACTTGAGTAACCTAGTGTACTGAATGGACTCTATGGATAGCCAGATTGTATGTTATTGTGGCAGAGCAAATTTGCCTATCCCTACTTCTAAACTTAATTGTTATATAAATTGTTAAATGTCAAAGTGACCCGACTTTGGGCACTGCTTATGCCAGGGGTCGGGAACCTATGGCTCGCGAGCCAGATGTGGCTCTATTGATGGCTGCATCTGGCTCGCAGACAAATGTTCGATTATATAAAAAAAATGTTTCTTTACTCTACATATTAATTGCATATCAATATTTCATTCTACACATGAGCTAAAGTCTACTAAAGTCTCAACGCCTGCATGAAGCTTAACCTCACCACGTATCAACCAGACTACAAAGCCATCAGCAAAGCCATGCAGCACCAGAAGTCGCATTAATGGTAAGAAATACTCATTATTGATTAGCAACAGCATAACAATGTTATTAAAAAGAATTCAGAGACATAATTATTGTACATTTAGTGTTGAAATTACGCAAAATGCACACATTTACTTGAATTTTTAGTTTTAAACATAATGTATGGCTCTCACAGAATTACTTTTCAAAATATGTGGTGTCCATGGCTCTCTCAGACAAAAAGGTTCCCGACCCCTGGCTTATGCTGATGATTTAAGTGTCAAAGTTGGAATAAACAACTCAGGCAAAGAATATACTAGAATTTGTTGATGCAATCCAAACCAGTTCCAATTGGATGAGTAGTTTTCTGACTAATACTAGTCTCACATATGTTCATACCAATTTCATCCAATGGCGATAGACCAAAAGTCCTATATTCTAATCACTTTGATTTTGATAAAACTCGAGCATCATGAAGGTGATCCATTAGCTGATAAGAGGAGCATGCCTTTTTGTTTTGTTCTTTGATGTTTTTGATCCAATTAAGACTGCAGTGACTGCTGTAATCTACTGGGTCACTTTGGTCAGTGAATCCAGTGTTGTCATCAAACTTAGTAAATGTGTTGCTGTAAATTGATTTCCTGTTAATTCTGTTTGAGAGCCAATACGATGAAAATTGAGGCTTTAGTTTGGTCTCAAGAATTCTTGAGGATTATTTTGAACATTCCTCATGGTGTATTGAGTAACGCACATGAAGATTCTAGAATACTCTGCCTGTTTTGATAGTACTTGTGAAGTTCCAGACAATTCTTTACAGTGTGCTTTGTGAGCACATAGAAAATTCTGGAACAATTGTATAATGTGCCTAGAAGGCTACATTGGACTATCATCTAAATAAGATGATTTGTTGCAAACTGCGTGATTGTGAACATATGCCAGCAACAGCTGCCATCATTGAAAAAGTTATGTGCATTGACTAATTATTTCTCTAAAACTACACTCACTTCTGTGATGAATTATGCCTGTGAACTTGATTATGTGTGTGTGCATGCATGCGCATCTGACTGCAGATGTCTTGTCTATGCTAGGATAAACTGGACAATTGTCTAGCATTAATCGAACATTGTTGTGAAGTAAATGTCAACCCTCTTTGCTTATATTCATTTGATGTATATTTGATTGTTGATTTAATAAATTTATTGACCTTACACTTATTAATAACCATATGTTGGAGTGGTAGTGGGTGATGGGGACTTGGTACATATATAGATGGATTTATCTTCTCCTTTGATAAAAGGTTTTCCACCTATGGAAATATTGTCTGATAAATGTTTGTCTTTGTTGTGGAGGAGAGAAAACATTTACAGCACCTGCATATCCGCCAAGTCAGAGAGATGAGTAGTGTCTTCTGGAGAATTATTAATAACATAAATTAAGATTCTCTTTACTTGTAATTAGTTATGGAAGATTAAATAATAATAACTATTATAACCAATAGCTAGGGTGGCATTGTGTAACAGTTATATAGGAACACTTGAAGCTAACTCTTCCTTGTGTACTGAATGGACTATGTGGATAGCCAGAATTTAATGTTATTTAGGCACACTTGACACTTAAGGTATCCTTATATACTGAATGGACTATATGGATAACCAGATTGTAATGTTATTTACCAATTTAGGTACACTTCAACTCATCCTTTTGTACTGTGAATGGACTATGTAGATAGCCAGATTGTAATGTTATTTAGGCATACTTGAAATTAACTCATCCTTGCATACTGAATGGACTATGTAGATAGCCAGATTGTAATGTTATTTAGGCACACTTGAAATTAACTCATCCTTGCATACTGAATGGACTATTCAGTCCAGTCAGTTCTGCCCCACCACATCATTGTTATATTTCTGTCAACCCTTTGAATGTGATACAAATTAATTAATAAATCTCATGAATACTTCTTTCTTCAGTGGTAATATCAGTATAATTTCCAGACTAGCTCATGAACTCCTTGAGTGAATTAAATTTGTAAATGTTCTCAATTTATTTCAGACTTCATAAATCTATGAGATGTAAGATTTAATCATGAAATAGATCTACATTATTCATGCAAGAATTTAACATTAATATCTGTATTGCATGTACTTTTAATTTTCTCTGCATTGGACACACACACACACACACTATATAAATATTTAACAGTACAAATTATGTTTTAAATTTATATTTGTTTTAATAACTTTCAGCCATTGGCTAGGCTTGGTGCATTTGTCATTGGTCTGGATGCTTCAGAAGAAAACATCAGAATTGCCCAAGCACACTTGATTCATAACCATAGATTGGCTAATAGCATAAAGTACATTCAGGCTACTGTAGAAGATCTCCTTGTTACAGAAGGTGGAACATTTGATGCAGTCGTTGCTTCAGAAGTTATAGAACATGTAGCTGATGCTCCCACATTTGTTTCTGCCTGTTGTCAGCTTGTCAAGGTATAGAGTCTTTCTTAATGAGGACGATTATTCACTGTTTTATGAAAATATTAAATGCTTTTATATTTCAGTGCTTTTATACAACATTAGTCAGAAAATGATGTAATTATCAGAGTTTATTATTGAAATCATCCATGTTGACATGGATACAACTTTTTAAAAGTTCAACCATTGATTGATTATAGAAGTTGCTGTAAATGTAAGAACCTCACCACCCATGAGTTTACTAATGCAGAAATTAATTATAAATGTTTTATATCTGTATACTTTCTTATCATCTGTAATGCAGATGAATTTAGAATGCATAAAGAAATTATTAAATCAAAACTGGCACAGTATCTATATATATAATTGTCACAGTAAAATTAGACAAGCTGTTGGCATCGTACATGCACTATTGAGAGTTTAAAACTCTGGCAGGTTAAAAATAAAAAAATAAAACTTTATTGTTACATTGTAAATGAAAGCTTGAAATTATTGGTGAAAGTCATCACCTGTTTTGTTTTACTATTTTTATTTTAGCCAGGAGGATCCATTTTTTTCACCACATTGAACAAGACTTACTTATCCTATGGTTTGGGTATTGTAGCAGCTGAAAACCTTTTAAAACTTGTGCCACCAGGGACACATGATTGGAACAAATTTATCCCACCTGAGGAACTTCAGTACATGCTAGACAAAAGTAAGCACTGTTTATACTTTAGTAAATATACAGTTGGCATTATTATTTTGGGGAAAGCATGATAGCATGATAACTGTCTTTAAAGATTTGTTTTTATTTTAAAACCATAGCTCCTTTCCAAACTACTCTTAATGTCAGGTAGAATTTTCTTACTATTTTCCAATTTACCTTTAGTCATATATGACCTGAACTCAGACAATGAGCAATTTTATTACAATTGCAGCCATTGTATCATAACTTTTTCAAGAAATGTTGGTTTTAACTGACATCATTCATATCTTTGATTGAAAATTTTAGTTTATCTTTGTTAAATTTCATTTCATTGCACACTTCTTTCTTATTCGTGGCTTTTATCCAACACTCTCTAGGTGAATTGTCTATTTAATATTACTTTCAGAAATTTCAGTATCAGGAGTATTTGTCTATTTAATATTACTTTTCCAAAAGTCTCTGGACTATTTGGAAATTTTTTTTTACTTATTGATACTGATGTCCTTAATTTCTAACAGACTCAATGCAAAAGTATATTCTCAGAAAGGTAAAATAGTGTAGTGTGTGATAAATTTCACAAATATTTTAATAGGTGATAAGAAATAAAATGACATGTTTATCGTATAAATATTTAATTTGTTTTATTTGTAATTCTGAATTATTTCCTTAATTCCAAGTACATTACCTTTTAAAAGAAAATTGTACGGTACTAAATAATTAGAAATCTTTGTTAATGTATGTATTATGTATAAGTATCTAAACCTATTATTTTTAAAAGTGTGTGTCATCAGTTTTAGTTGTTATATATACCAGTATGCAAGCAAAAAGGAAGCTGTAGATTATTTTAATGATGAAGTGTAAACACAATATAAAAGTGTGCTTTACATATAAATAATCTTTGCACAAACATTTGTTCCATCTCCTACCTTTATACTGTCTGTGATTGAATCATCATTTGGGGCTGAGTTTGACAAACTAAATTTTTTTTATATAAATGGCATTGTTCTCTCAACCAACATTAATATTGTGTTCTCATCATCACCTCTCAGACCATAGTCATTAGTATATCATTGTCACAAAACGAGAGGCTCGTTACAAGCCGACCCGAGCTGAAGTTAGAGATGCAAGGGGTGAAGTCTATTTTTGGCCTGCTCCGGTGCACCTCCAAGAAAAGCCCGTGACGTGTGCCAGTACTACGTCGCGTCAAGTTGTTACATAGACACACATGACATACGCCATTGATGTTTGGGTGGGGCCCAATTTATTAATGTCATGCCAAGGAACGTTTTATTGGCGGTGTGTGTTGTGAGTGTGTATCATAAATGTGAATAAATGGACGAACAGACGAACGGTGCAAAACAATAGTACAAATTCTTTCGTCCCTCTCAAAAACTATGAATAACAAGAGAGTTGAAAGATGTTTAAATCAGGTTATTTATTTCCCGATTTAAAAGGGGGCACTACTCTTTCGCACAGTGATTAATCATTCATTCAACTTTCCAATGTCATACACTCTGTGGGAAATAAGGGGAGATGAAAATGATGAAATTCAAAATATAAAATAAAGATTAATTACACAATTCTTATGCGGCAAATGGGGCCGCTTTAACAATAGTTCACATGTAAAATAAGCATTACTTTTAACATTAGAGTTCTTATTTTACAAACGATATAATAGTGTTCATTTTCTTAAGAGTCCTAGACTTAAGTATGTGCGCGTTAGCCGTGCTAATGATTACTCACTATTAATGTCAGAGTTCCAAGGAGATGACGTAATCTCACACGTCACTTATAAGCGGCACTTCAAAGTGAAGAATCACGACGCAATTGAGGCGTCGCATTACAGGTGAAGATTCTGCAGAATCTAGGCACCACTTTCAGATTATCACTGGGGAGAAATCTGAAATTTAGCTGACTGTTGTCAGCCTCGATAATTATCGTTGTACCGGTTGTCGTGGAAACGGACACCCCAACGACGTTTAGCATTATCGGGTGGAGTCGTCCAGTGGGATGTGTCGTCGCATTACATTGAGTGTAGAAATCCGGATATCTGTAAGAAAATCTCGGTGCTAGCCTCTCAATTAGCGGGATAGACTGCCAAACGAACTCAGACAGGGGGAAGACAAAATTGGTCCCTCGTGTCGTTAACTGCATACAACCAGCGTCGCATGCATCGGGTTTTCTTTGACAGCGAACTTTCCACTTTGCCAAAAGTTATACTGAGTAATTTTGCCTCGTTACTCAATATATGGCATCAGACGGATGGAAAACGGATGGAAAGAGATTATTGCAGCTTTCCTTTATGAAGTCTCTGTACATGAGATAATTCATACGTGAAGTTAGACTGGCTTCAGACGAATCGACGTTTTCAACATTGAGAGTAAAATCTTCATTTTGTCCCTTATATAGCTTTCACTGAAGGTTTCCAAAACTTCCAGAAGCTATGTCCTGTGACATGATTTTTGCCTTGGATATATAGTGGTAATCGAGATGCACGCTTTTCTGTGGTCAATTCTAATGCGCACTGGCCATTTCACTCGTCAACAACATGTGACGGTATTGCGCAGTTGTCCCAATTTATTTAATATACATATTCTTCATAAACTAATATATATATTCAATATGATAATTAACACACACTGCGTCACGAACGTCTGTCTACTAAAGAGATCTTAGGTGACCGTTACTGGAAGTTACATGCTACATACGAAAATAATAACAAAACTCGGGTTACTTCAATTAGTTTTGTTAGCGGTTTTTTATAATGAAATAAAATATAATTTCTGTCCCTCATTTCCTGTGACAACCCCCTTCTTAAAATTGATTGGAGCTCACAGAGTGGAAATCAAATAGGAACAAAAAAAAATTTTATTTCACACGATAGTCCCCACAGGAATTATATGCGCATCTGTGGAGAGACTATCCTCTCTCTTGTTTATATCGCGGTTATGGCATGCCGGGATAATGCATCGGCACCCGAATTTTCTCGGCCCGCGATGTGTTCGACAACGAAGCTATACTCCTGTAGCAGGAGTGTCCATCTAGTTAGCCTAGCGTTATCGTACATGCTAGTGCGCAGATATGTAAGCGGCTTATGATCGCACTGCAGGATGAATGGTTTAGAGTACAGATAAGCACTAAATTTCTTGAGTGCCCATACGATTGCTAAGCACTCTTTTTCAATCGTAGAGTACCGTGTCTCACGATCTAACAGTTTCTTAGAAGCGTATGCTACCGGTAGGTATTCGTCATCTGTCTCTTGGAGAAGTATGGCACCGAGGCCTTCGTCTGATGCGTCGGTCCTGACAATAAATCTCTTGTCAAAGTCTGGTAACTGTAGGACGGGTTTACTGGTCAAGATGTCCTTCACTTTTTCGAGGGCGGTGCTACACTCTGCCGTCCATCGTATTTTCGTGGGTTGTTTGTTTCCAGTTAAGTCCGTCAGTGGTTTAAGAAGCGTACTGAAGTTTGGGACAAATTTTCGGTAGTACCCCACTAGCCCCAAAACTGCCCTGACCTGTTTCTTTGTAGTCGGTAAGGTCATGTCACGAATGGCTGCAGTTAAGTCTAGATTAGGGCCTATTTGTCCATCACTTATGATATGGCCAAGAAATTCAATCTCTCGAAAGCCCGCGCGTACTTTGGTGGGTTTCACGGTCAATTTATGGCGCTCGAGAATATCAAGTAGACCACCCACTGAGGATAAATGTTGGTCCCATGTTCCTGTTGCTACCAGTATGTCATCAAAGAAATTCAATGCGTTAACGCTCTCTAACGGTAATTTTCGCATGAAGCGCGCGAATGTTGCGGGTGCGTTCGCTAGTCCGAACGGTAGTCGGCAAAACTGAAATAAGCCTAGCGGGGTTGGAAAGGCTGTTTTTGGTCTGTCGTCAATAGCAACTGACAGTTGCCAGTACCCTTTGCACATGTCAAACTTCGAAAAGTAATGTGCCTTGGTTAGTTTTGCGAATAATTCGTCCTGATTTGGAATAGGTTCCGCATCGAATTCAGTTATCTCATTTAACTGTCTGTAGTCCACACAAAAACGAAGCGTACCGTCTTTCTTTTTAACTAAGACGACCGGTGATGAATATGGGGAGATTGACTGTTCAATCACGCCCTGTTCTTGCATTTCACGCACCTGTTCTGCTATGTACTTTGTGCTCTCATATTTCTGTGGGTACTGTTTTAAGCGTATCGGTTTGTCACTTAAAAGTTTGATGCGGTGTTCAACCAAATCTGAGTGGCCCGGTTGGTCGGTGAATATGCGCGCGTGTCTGTGTAAGAGCTTTGACATTGCGTCGCGCTGTTCGACAGTTAAGTTCGAGTCAATCTCGACTTGATCGACTGTAACTGCGGAGTTAGGCTGGGTTTCGGCGGACATCATGTCTGTTCTGAAATTGGAGTCTTCCAATTGTATCAGTGCGACATTCACGCTTTGTATCTGTTCGCCGCTGCGTTCATAGTAACGCTTGAGCATATTTATGTGATAGGTTTTCTGCTTATTTCCTATCTGTATGCTGTAGTCGTTCTGCTTCACACGCTTAATAACGCGATAGGGTCCACGCCAGTGCATTTGCATGCGGTTGTTATGCGTGGGCCGCAAGAGTAACACGAGCTGACCTGGTTCGAGGTCACGTTCTACAGCAGTACGGTCAAAATTTCGCTTGTATCGGGGTTGTTTTTCGCGAATGTTTTCCTGTGCTAAGTGACATGTCTCGGTCAGACGTTGACGTAGTTCGGCTACGTACGTGTGAACATCTTTACCATCGGTCACAGTGTCTCCCTTGACCCATGTTTCTTTTATTAGCTTAAGGGGACCACGAGGTTGCCTTCCGTATAGTAGTTGGAACGGTGAGTAGCCCGTACTCTCTTGTGGGAGTTCGCGATACGCGAAGAGTAATGGTGCTAGAAAACGCGGCCACTGGTCGGGTTGTTCCGAGGCCATTTTAATTAACATTTTCTTTATCGTACCGTTGAAACGTTCAACGGCACCATTAGACTGAGCGTGATATGGTGATGAGAACAACTGTTTACACGCTAGTAGACGCATTGTTTCAGCCATCATTGCTGAGGTGAATTGAGTGCCCTGGTCACTCAATATTTCTCGAGGTACACCAGTACGAGAAAATACGTCTATTAAAGCGTCTGCGACTTCGATCGCTGTGATGCCCTTTAATGCGACTGCTTCTGGATATCGTGTTGCAAAATCCACGATTGTTAGGATATAGCGATATCCTCCTTCGGCCGCGGGAATGATTGGGCCAATAATGTCTACTGCGACTTTTAGGAATGGTTCCTCTACTGTTGGTACTATCTCGAGGGGAACTCGACTGACACGCCCTCGGTCGATATGTTGCTGACACTGCGTACATGTACGAACGTACGAGCGAACATCCCTACTCAGGCCTGGCCAAAAAAAGTCCTCACGAACTCGCTGCTCAGTGCGCCGTGCGCCCTGATGTCCGGACATGATTGAGTCGTGTGCAAAGCTAAGAATCAGCTGTCTGAGTGGTGTAGGGGTAAATAGACACGTGGTGCTTCTAGTATCATTTTCCTTATAGTCGGTGCGCCGAAACGCTAGTCCGTCCTTCAGGAAATACGTCATGGTTGCGTACTTGCTGGACGTAATAGTGTTTTTCCGTGCCAGCTGTAGCATTGAGGACAAACTTTTGTCCTCCTGCTGCAGGTGACTGAGTTGACTTGGGGTCAACTGCGGAAATGTATTCTCGACTATCTTTAGAGCTGGGGGTCCTTGTTTACTACGTTCCCGTTGTGCTCTAGTGGTTACGGGGAGAACAGGATAGATGCCCTCAGTGTGTGTGTCACACTGCCCGGGCGATAGTATGAATCCGAACTGCATGTCTCTTATTACTGCGGCGGTGACTGTACCGGAAAATACGGATGACGTAACATGTACAGTGGCTCTTGGACATGTACTAAGGTGTCCCATAACACATCGAATGCGGACACTACCTCTTAGATACTGTTCAGGGCGTACAAGTTTAGCATTTATGCAGCTTATGGACGCGCCTGTATCGACCAGTATTTTGACTCTTTTTCCGTTTACTGTAGCCTGTTGGGTCTTTAGAGTTGCACCTGTTTCAGTGCATACCTTTACATCACGTGGACTGGGACAGTTCTGAGAACTATGCCCCTTCCCTTTGCAAGTGTAACATGTCATAGGTGGGGAGTCACGTGTGTGACGTCGTACGTCTTGTGACTTAGTATATGTCCGCTGTACCGGTTCGGGTTTTTCCGATTTCGTCATTGGTCGGTTCGGTTTCGGTGTATACTTCTGCCGATTTGTAGGAGGAGGGCGTGGTGCGCTCCTCGTAATTACCGGATCAGGGTAATCATTATACGTGTCTGCTAACCTCAACATATCACTGAAGTTAGCCGGGGGGTTTCGCTGCAAATATGTCGTCATTGCAGGCGGAGCAATATGGAGAAATTGATCTCTTAATATCAAATCAAATAGGCCCTCATACGTCTTCCGGATGTCTGTCAAATCAATCCATCTATCAAGATAATGGCGTAACCGGGTACCGAAGGCTTGCATGGTGTCATTTGCTTTAGGTATGGCTCTCCTAAACATTTTTCGAAAGCCTTCTGCTGTACATTGAAAAGTACGCATCAAACCCGTTTTGAGATCTGCATAAGTAATAGCGGGATCGCGCGTTAGATCAGTAAATGCGCGCGAGCTTTCACCTTGGAGTATTTGACCGAGTTGTTGTTTCTTTTCAATGTCAGTGTAATTAAAGTTGGCAATGAAACTGTCAAAGCGTGTCAAAAACTCGTCAATCGTCTCGACTTCAGGGTTAAAGAAAGCTAGCCGTGTACGGGGTTTATTTAATTCGGCCTGTTGCTTAGCAGTCCCATCTAACAACTTCTCTCTAGCTGTTACCTCTTGCTTAGCTAATTCAAGCTGTTCCTGATGTGCTCTAGCTTTTAACTTAAGCTTTTTCTCTTCTACTTCCTGCCTTTTATCTTCTAAATCCCTAGCTGACTGAATCTTTAATAACTCTATTTCTCTCATATCTTGGATTTCTTTCTCTTTAAAATCTCTCGCCTCTTTCGCTCTTTTTTCCTCTAGCTCTCTCAAAGTTTGCATCTCTAGCTGTTTAGCTAACTGTCTCTTATCTTCTAGCTCTCTCAGGTCTTCCATCTCTAGCTGTTTAGCTAACTGTCTCTTATCTTCTAGCTCTATAGCCTCTTTCGATCTTTTTTCCTCTAGCTCTCTCGCCTCTTTCGATCTTTTTTCCTCTAACTCTCTCAAAGTTTGCATCTCTAGATCCTTAGCTACCTGTCTCTTTTCTTCTAGCTCATTTTTCTTATCCTCTAGCTCTCTCGCCTCTTTCGCCTCATTTTCTTTCACAACATACCATTTAGCTATCTCCTCATCCACGTATTTCTTTAACTCGGCTTTCTCATACCCGAATTCTCTGCCCATAGCCATGAGTTCTTTCTTTATGTTTACTAGCTCGGCCATTTTTTAAAATTGCTAGTTATCACGAGTATGGATAAAGTGACTTAGAATATTCGCGGGATTTTGACCACTGTAGGTCACAAGTGGTGCAATGGTGTGCGTATGAACACCAGCCACCGCGTGATTAGGATTATTACAAACACGAGTAAAAGAAATCCTAATCGGAAATTTGCAAAGTTAGCAAAATTAGCAAAACAACAGTTGCTAATGTAGCGTACAAAATATCGATCTATGTACGTCTAAACACGAGTCGGTACGCGTTAACGATAATAGCGTAAAGATAATAAAACTTATTTCAACACAATAATAAGTCTTATCAAAATCCAGTTCACCTAAGTCTCAATAGCAAAGCCCTAACATGCAATAACAATGCATAATGGTGATGAGATAGAAAAGCAGGAAAGAGATGACACTTTCTTACAACAACACAATTTACCTTGTCAGATCACGGTCAGTGGTCACCAGATGTCACAAAACGGGAGGCTCGTTACAAGCCGACCCGAGCTGAAGTTAGAGATGCAAGGGGTGAAGTCTATTTTTGGCCTGCTCCGGTGCACCTCCAAGAAAAGCCCGTGACGTGTGCCAGTACTACGTCGCGTCAAGTTGTTACATAGACACACATGACATACGCCATTGATGTTTGGGTGGGGCCCAATTTATTAATGTCATGCCAAGGAACGTTTTATTGGCGGTGTGTGTTGTGAGTGTGTATCATAAATGTGAATAAATGGACGAACAGACGAACGGTGCAAAACAATAGTACAAATTCTTTCGTCCCTCTCAAAAACTATGAATAACAAGAGAGTTGAAAGATGTTTAAATCAGGTTATTTATTTCCCGATTTAAAAGGGGGCACTACTCTTTCGCACAGTGATTAATCATTCATTCAACTTTCCAATGTCATACACTCTGTGGGAAATAAGGGGAGATGAAAATGATGAAATTCAAAATATAAAATAAAGATTAATTACACAATTCTTATGCGGCAAATGGGGCCGCTTTAACAATAGTTCACATGTAAAATAAGCATTACTTTTAACATTAGAGTTCTTATTTTACAAACGATATAATAGTGTTCATTTTCTTAAGAGTCCTAGACTTAAGTATGTGCGCGTTAGCCGTGCTAATGATTACTCACTATTAATGTCAGAGTTCCAAGGAGATGACGTAATCTCACACGTCACTTATAAGCGGCACTTCAAAGTGAAGAATCACGACGCAATTGAGGCGTCGCATTACAGGTGAAGATTCTGCAGAATCTAGGCACCACTTTCAGATTATCACTGGGGAGAAATCTGAAATTTAGCTGACTGTTGTCAGCCTCGATAATTATCGTTGTACCGGTTGTCGTGGAAACGGACACCCCAACGACGTTTAGCATTATCGGGTGGAGTCGTCCAGTGGGATGTGTCGTCGCATTACATTGAGTGTAGAAATCCGGATATCTGTAAGAAAATCTCGGTGCTAGCCTCTCAATTAGCGGGATAGACTGCCAAACGAACTCAGACAGGGGGAAGACAAAATTGGTCCCTCGTGTCGTTAACTGCATACAACCAGCGTCGCATGCATCGGGTTTTCTTTGACAGCGAACTTTCCACTTTGCCAAAAGTTATACTGAGTAATTTTGCCTCGTTACTCAATATATGGCATCAGACGGATGGAAAACGGATGGAAAGAGATTATTGCAGCTTTCCTTTATGAAGTCTCTGTACATGAGATAATTCATACGTGAAGTTAGACTGGCTTCAGACGAATCGACGTTTTCAACATTGAGAGTAAAATCTTCATTTTGTCCCTTATATAGCTTTCACTGAAGGTTTCCAAAACTTCCAGAAGCTATGTCCTGTGACATGATTTTTGCCTTGGATATATAGTGGTAATCGAGATGCACGCTTTTCTGTGGTCAATTCTAATGCGCACTGGCCATTTCACTCGTCAACAACATGTGACGGTATTGCGCAGTTGTCCCAATTTATTTAATATACATATTCTTCATAAACTAATATATATATTCAATATGATAATTAACACACACTGCGTCACGAACGTCTGTCTACTAAAGAGATCTTAGGTGACCGTTACTGGAAGTTACATGCTACATACGAAAATAATAACAAAACTCGGGTTACTTCAATTAGTTTTGTTAGCGGTTTTTTATAATGAAATAAAATATAATTTCTGTCCCTCATTTCCTGTGACAATCATCATGCATAAGTTGAAGACAATTTTTGATCACTAAAATATATCTGAAATCTTAGAATTAAACAGGAGCAAAATTGTCATTTTATGCATACCGATGTAGACATTTGCATAGTGGAGGTAACTACATTGACTATAATGCATTGTAATTGTATGCATTTGGCAAACCCCAATTCTTATGCATCAGAATATATATCTAAGAGTGAAAAGGTTACACCAGTTACACTAATTGCTGCATATTAATATGAATGCTAATTTGTCTCTGCACAAATACTAAACAACTTTCTGTTTGTAAAAGAAGTGTTTTTCGTTAAGTAGATTTGATTTTCTAGCATACAAAAAGGCATTAATGGTATTATTCATTGTTTTTGTTTATAGATAACTTCACCACACACCTGATTCATGGCATGATGTACAATCCACTAACAAAACGATGGTCTTGGATTCAGAACACAAGTGTTAACTATGCAATTCATGCCCTGCGAGCCACAGACTCTAGAACAGATTCCTATCAAGAAAAGACATTTGACTCTTATTCAGATACAAAAAAAACATAGTGAATAATTTTGATCTTGAGGGATAAAGAATTCACAACACTAAAACAGCATTTTAAAATTTTATGTCATGTAACAGATGGTAAAGTGTTAGGTGAACATGAAAAAAAATTAGTTTAAGATATTACAGTATGGTATGTTAGTTATTTTTAGAGGTGTGCTGATTTTTTCAGTTTGTAATTTTGCACTCAAAAGAATGAAGATTATTTGCATCAGACTTTTTATCTAGACAACTATGCAGTTATTTACAAAAATTTAGCACCCAAGAAAAAGCTTTCTTCCTCTAATTTAATATAAATTTGAAATTATTTTTGTCTGACAACTACTTTGTGTGTTTAGTAACATTAATAGCTATGTTGTGTGATAAAGAATGTCAAATAGATGTATTTGTTTTGATAAGTTATGCATCATTTAAAATAGCTAAAACAGAGGTCAGCTATTATAGCAGTTTACTTCATTACTGTCCTGCTTGAGTCCAGTTGAAGGCCAGTCTGTCCTAAATATATATGAATGAAGTTTCAAGTCAACATTTTTTCTAATGTAACACTAAGATTAAACACAGTGAACTCTCCATAGCTTTATTGTTTGCAATCCTTTAAATTCACATGAATGTAGAAAACTGAACATCACCAATGTTGAGGTTATAATGTTGAGAGAAAAATTAGATTAGGTCATATGTGTCTACAACGTGAAAAGTGCTTCTTAAACTGAGAAGAACTACAGCAGTTAAAAATGCTGAAAATGAGCTGGCAGACCAATTAACTATGATGGATGGATATGAGCTGGCTGACCAATTAACTATGATGGATATGAGCTGGCTGACCAATTAACTATGATGGATATGAGCTGGCAGACCAATTAACTATGATGAATATGAACTGGCAGATCAATTAACCCTTTTACTGTTGAAAAGAATTTCAACAAAATTTAAAAAACTGTATTTTTTAATTTTGTTTAATTTGATGTGTAGTTATGACAATGTAAAATGGTATTTAGAGTGATACTACAGTGTAAGTTGTGAAGAAAAATTAAATAAACAAAAATCCAGGTGTTCCTGTGAACACTTGCTGTGAGCGTCTGGTGAAGTCATTGTTTCTCCAATCAAATTCATCGTAAAAACCAGGTCCAACATCATTTTCATCATTTTCACTGTCATCACTTTCATTGTTCATTTCATCATTGGATTCATCTGAATCCAACTCCTTATTTGTATCAACATCACTGTCATATTCATTGACCTCTGAACTGGATTTGCCGCAAACAATAGTTCTTCAATTTGTTTTGATAACTTTCATTTACTTTTTTTTCCTGTAAATCTTTATTTTCTGATTTTGTAATTATTTTACTTATTTTATTTTTTAAAAATCAAGAAAAACTCTAAACAAATCAAAACAAGCACAAGACTGTGAACTGTAGTCTTTTAGGTCACAACTTGTGTTTCTCGTGGGCTGTTACATTAGTCTAATTTACAACATTATCTTTTTTTAGTGCTTTACAGCATTATGATGAGTTTATTCGGGTTCTATGGTGCATAGACTACTTTTACACCTGAGAACAAGATAACTCGTGATCACGGGCTAGGCGAAATTTTTGGTGGACTAGTTAACTTGGGGATAATGGTAAAGGGGTTAACTATGATGGATTTGAGCTGACATACCAACTATAATTTCATTACCTATGCACCTTGAAAACTGTCAACAACAGCCATTGTTGGCAGTTGATCTAATGTACAGTACTTGAATATTATTGTACAGTTGACAGTCAACATGTTTGTTAAGCTTTTCATGATGGCAGACATTGTGAAATACAAGTTCATCAGTGTCTATGTATAACCAAACTATTGCATAAGCATCATAGTATATAACATAACTTATATCTGTGGTATGAGAGTGCTGAGAAGTAGATATATATCACTGACATTTTAATGTTCAATTAATTAAATAATAAAATATACATGAAATAGTCTAAGAATGCTGAATAGTAAATATACATGTCTGACATTAATATTTTATAACACTATTTAGATATGCATGACAGACTGTCACAGTCTGATAAAAATGTCATGACTTGCTGACCCACTTGATTGTTTACTTCAAATATTGAGATTTGAAAACCCTTTGTTCAAGCTCTCCCCTATCGAGAAGCTTCCAGAACAGGTCAAGACGTTATGTAACTTTAGGCCCATTGTCTAGGTTCTAGAACCAACTACATGCCACGCGATCCGTCACGTGATATGCTTTATGCTTTCCTATAAATATCGGTAACCGCTTCCGTCTCCTCACTGCGAGAAACAATTAGCTACATCCACTGGCTACTCGGGTCATACGGCAGCCGACGAGATAGATGAGAATCATACACTTCGACTTCTCATAAGGTACCGTCTTTTATCTGATTGTATTCTGTATATCTTGACTATGTATGTATTTGTGCTATGTATTATATTATCCACTATATACTTGAGCACGGTTCAGGGAAATGACTGAAAACCTATAAGTTATGGAATATAAATTTATTGTAACTCTTTTCCATTGTAACTTTAATTTATATTGCTTTTAATTCACTAGAGCCAGAATGCCTGCGCTCGACATGAATTTCTCATGTAATTCAATTATTGCGTGTAATTTTAATTGTAAATTGTGAAGCGCTTTGCTGTTTGAATTACCCCTTTGTATGAACATTAATTTAACGTTGTAACTATTTTTATGATTCATACGTCATGCTGTTAAATGAAACATGCGTGAGAAGATTATGTTTTTCTAAATCTAAATTGTAAACGACGCGAGGTCAAATTTCTAATTCAGAGCATTTAAACTGGAACGTGCTTAAGTAAGGGCATATTAAGCAGAGACTATATTGGGACGCATTTTGCTTTACCCAGGTCGGCTTTTCTTTCTTCTTCTTGGGCTTGGTTTTGCTTTGCCTTGCCTTGCCGTGCTTTGTTGTCCGCATCCTTGAATTGGACAAGTTGTCTTTGGCTTCGTCCGAAGACCTGTATAAACTGGTTTGAATTCTGGTGAGAGTTCACTTCTTCTGAGAGTCCACGCCACTGTAAGCGACGTTGAGGTAGACGTACGTTGGTCTAAAGATTCAAGTTCACTAGCGACATAAAGGACACCTTTACCTGTATGCCACGTGCATCTCCGCTGAGTGACTACTGTGAGATAGACCGGGACGGACTGAAGAAACCAGGCGAATACAGACTTTACAGCTGAGTATTCCTCAGTTGAATTCAATTATCACAAGGAAACAATTGGCTACCTCTTCTCTTGAACTTTAAGCACATACGTGCATGAATTAAGAAATAGACTTTTCGCGCTCGTATTTGATTATTGTTAAATTGTTAAACTTTATTAAATCTTATTTTAATTGTTAAACCTCTTCGTAGTTAATTTTTATGCATAATAGACCTATAGATTTATCTTAGATTGAATGGGGGCGGATGAGCTGAATGACAATAACGAATGCATATTAATTTAGAGGAATTTAACGTCTTCAATCTAGCTAACGTTCGCAATTTATCAGTTTGTAAATTTGTCGTCTGCACTACAAGACACATTTTTAAATTAGTCAAATGATAAGTTGAGCAACCAGTCTGCATAGGATATGAGAGAAGGAATTAAATTATCTTTAAAGTCCTTAATTATTCTAGGCAGGGTCTATAAATAAATACTGGAAACGTAACACAGACTAAGAGTGCTGAATATTTATGATACAACCATTATGACTGATTGGGACAGGTAAAATAACTATTAGAACTTGCCCCAAAGGTCAGTAAAAATAATGCCGTCTTTAGCTGTACTTTGCAATAGTACAAAAATACAGTAACTAGAAAAAACAGAATGTGTTTATCATGTTACAATGTTGGTGATATTGAAGAAGTAAATCACTTTGTCCCCACTTCATTTGTATGTACTTTAACAGATTTTATAAGGACAACAACTTTATTTAATTCCTTCTTTACCCAGTTTATTTGCCCACAAGAAGGTAATTTTTTTTTAATATATTTTTTAAAAAGATTTTTTCCTTGTGAAAAGTTCTTGAGGTGGAGTTTTAATCAACTACCAGAAAGGGTAAATTTGTACAGTACACTTGTACATTACAGTAAATCTGTATTCTACCTGTATGATAGATAGATTAGTTAAAAAAAAAAAATTTGTTGTACCATGCAATTATCACAGTGCCTGGCAGTTATCCAGACAAAATTCTGAATTTTGTACGCCTTGCTCTAGATTGTTTTATAATTAAGGAAAAATGCAATTAATTTTCAAGTTTTTTAATTCTACCAATTTTTCCACTCAGGCTGTTAAAGCTTTCCTATGCTTAGCATTTCTAGAGCTCCATCTTTCTCAAGTTTCCCTTATTTCAAAGTGCTTATTTTAATAGCAAATAACAAATAGTTTAATAATCCAATTATCAAATTTTGAGATGTTATTAAACCACTCATTTCATTAGTTATTTTGAATTGCTAGCATCCCATTTTATATAGGTGGGTAGAATAATGCTCATTTTGATAGTTGAATCTCATTTAGGAAGTATTATATGATTATAATCATATTATTTTTATATATCAGAGTTTGTAAGTAATATACATTATGTAAAATTATCAGTTTTGTTTCTTTCTTGCTTTCCCTCTAGATCTTTCTTTCAATGTACATAGAGAGAGAAGAACTGTGTGCTTCCAGATAATCTGACATGCTTAACATATGCATATTTTGTTTAACAACTGTTAAGATTGTTTCATCACAGGTCCATCCATGTTATTTAAATCAAAAGTAAAGAGCCATAAGATTAACATATCTGTAGTCTTAGAATACTTCTGATGTTAATAAACATTCTTTGAAGAGTGATAAGTGGTGCAAAGAGACAGTAAGAACAACATGTGCATATACAGTGGAGAACACTTAATCTGCAATACATGAGTTCAGAGATATATAGTCTGCAGTAAGCAAAATTTTGGAATTAACTCTATTTGGATAATAATCATGATTTTTACCATGCCTTTTCTAATGTTGGACAAACAAACTACTGATGAGATGTGAACAACTCTCTAGTCTGCTTCAATGTGTTGTCTCTAGTGTTTCGATGCACCTTGTGTCATCATGCATAAGCAGGCTTTGAAAAGTCTTTATGTAATTATATCCATGATAATAGGATATTTATATACAGCTGAGGGACATATAATGTGCATGGTGTTGTCATTTAGATCTATTTTGTCAGTTTTTGATTAAGAAGAAATAAGGACTTAGTTTGAATTATAGGAGAATTCAGTTATCTATTTTTTAATTAATGCTGATATCATAGTGCTGCTTTTACCTAAATAAAATGTCCAGCAATAAAGAATTAATAAAGAAAGAATAATAAGTTCTTTTATCTTGGTTTGAATTACAGGAGATTACAGTTTTAAATTAAATCTGGTTTCACTTTACAGATGTTATCTAACAGTAAAGTCTCCAGCAACAAAGTACAATTAAAAAACTAAACAACCATACTTTTATTTATTTCCCTTTATTGATGGAGATATGCATGATCTGTGTGAGAGATTACAACAGAGTTTATATACCGAATATCTACTAAAACATTATTAACTTTCGACCAGTAAATTCATATTTTATTTTAAGTTTTAATTGGCTTAGCAGGTGTTGGATTATATAATATATTTACATTTTACCAAAAATCTTTTGTTAAATTATATTAACTAACAAAGATAAAAGTAAACAATATATAAATTTAGAACACAATGAATAGGTATTGTTTGTAAAACCAATTTAAATAATTTTGTTCTTCACAGCATACATAATGTATATAAACATTACATGATGTGATTAAAAAAAAATATATGCCATTGTATATGCATAATCCCCTTTGTTACTGTCTTCACTGATGTATAGTTAATTGTACAAAATAACACACTAAATGAAACTGAGTAAATCTTGTAAACCATTAATTATGCTATTGTAATCATTACAAAAAATTATTTATAAGTAATTAAGGTCAGATTGTACAAAGTTTGTAAAAAATATTTCTACTCCCATCTGTTTGAATAAAATGTGCAGTAGAAGGGAAAATTTCTCAGAATAAATTTCTAGAAGAAAACAAATAACTGTTTCAGTAATTAATATTGATTTACAACAAAATAATGTAAAAATATAAATCATTTCAAGAGATCTTATTTAATTTTTTAAACAAGATATTTTAGGGTGAAAAAGTTTTGGTAAATGGAGTCATAATAACTTCTTTATAAATTTTAAAAAATAGTAAACTATGGCATTAAAAATTACATAAAAATGTATGTTAATCTGTTTAGTCAATATAAAGTAACACCCTCCAAAACAAGCAAGCAGAGATTACATATCTGTTTCAGAACTGTTGGCATTTTTTTTTTCATTGATGTTTTGGGCACTTTTATTGCAAAATAATCAATACTTAAATTAAATATAACAATCTTTCATTGGAAGTCAATGAGAATGTTAGGGAAAACAAATTGTAAAATCACTCTGTTAAAATATACCTGATATCCTTGAATGGAATGCTTTATGCTAAAACCGGTGATGAGAATGGTGAATTTCATGCACCAAGAAAGCAGAAATATTGAGAAATAAAAATACAAAAATATAAGTATAGGAAATATTGCTAAATGGTTATTCTTCTTGAGATAAAACTACTGGGTTGTGCTAGGACCAAAGGCAGCCCTAATTGTTAAAGCAAACAAGAGGAGTAACTTATGAATACAATGATCATTTCTTTTTCTAAAGAAAATAAAATGTAAAAAATTTATTAGAAATACTAACATTTATTCATAAAATATATAAAAAGAAATAAAAGTATATTGAAAGTCAGTTAATCAATCTGTTTTGAATCAGTCTACACGCATTTGAGTTTCACCATTATTATTATAGTATGAATGAATCTTTTGGCACTGGTAGAGTAAATTTTGATAGATAGCCATCAAAAGCATAAAGATAATATTGACAGTAAAATATAATTTTAAAAATGGATATGCAATAAGAATGCAAAGTTAATATTGATAATAAAATATGTCTCCAATAAATACAAAAGAAAATATATAAAAGACCTACATACTAGCACTATGACAATAAAATGTTGAATACAGATACAAGAAAGCAGCTATAAAAACAAAACGAAGCTTTCTGCAAAAAAATGAAAGAATAAAATAAACAAAATAATAAATTCAGTTTCTCTCAAAATAAATTAACACACAGAAAGGGAACAAAATACACAGATGCACAAAATTATATAAATATATATCACATTGGCACAAACACTGTCGCTATTCAGCAACAGCAACAGCAAGAAATTTATCACAGCTTTTGAATAATCAGGCACATGAATTAGCTATTCCTCATAGCAAAAAAAAAAAAAAGTCTTAAAGAATCATTTTATGACTGTGCTACTCTTAATGATAAGAATTCATACATCTTAAAATTTAAATTAAGTTTTTCGATAATAAAATTATTTTTATCATTGCTTTAAATTCCAAAAAGAAATAAGTAAATAAATGCATTACTCATCTTTCAAAGATGGTTATTCAAACCTGACAAGGGGACTTATTTTATAGATAATATATTCCCTTTTCCTCTTTTGTAGAGAACAATATTTATGGTTTCTGACTAGTTCTATTCTGACATCTAGCCTAATGACTAGAACTATACTGACTATTCATATGGATCATGCTGAAAGTTGGAACTATTGCATCATAAAATCTTTAACTCTCTTTAAAAAGATAAAATATAAAAGTCAAAAGTAATTTAGTAATGAAAAAACTTTAAAATTACAATATGATATGGTAAAAAAAGCATGATCACTAGAAAGCCAACCTCTTAAAAGATGGAATGAATTTAAGTCTTCTTAGCTTATTTTTACAATACAGTAACATATTTATTAGGTTACATTTAAATTTTGACTTTACAACTATGATATTTAAAACTGAAAAGTAAAACAAAAATTAAACTGCACATTGCTTTTCTTTTCTCTAAATTATGACATTCTGTTAAAGACATCTTAATGTAAGGAATTTCAAACATATTTTATGCATTTGAGCACTTTTCATCATTTCATGTAGCAGGAAATAATGAAAACATGTTTGTTATTGTTTGTTCAAACAATAATGTAAATGATTTGCTTTGATTTAGAAAAGTGCTTTTTTTTAAATGCTAAACTTTATGATAAAGATATTTATTAAGTGTCAAACATTACATTTCATTAACATATATAAAAGTTTTATCTGTTTCAGCTGGTAAAATGTATGGTGTTTTTATAATTGGAATTTTGTTTATGCATTTATATAACTCACACTGAGGACAAAATGGAAGCTAGAAATTAGAAAAAGAAAATGCATTTGACCACTTACTGGTGGTTTACTGAATTTTTTTTTTCATAAAAGTGTTTATAACCTCTTTCAAGATACAAAAATGTGAATTAAAAGAAACAATTAGAGACCAGCATTTCTTGTGACACTGCTGGTATATAAATTGTAAAAATGTTACTGTGGTTAAAGATACAGTGTACAATTTTGTACAAATATGTGAATAAATTTTGTACAGTTAAAATACAGTATACATGTACAAGAATGCTTCACTAAAATAAACCTTCACAATTGTTTACAATCGTGTATACATGATTTACACACCTTTGCATTTAATTTGTGGGTCTGTTATTATTACAGTGTATGTCTTTGAAAAGAACAAAAATTAACCTGCAAATTAAACAGTGATACATGTCAGAACAACAAAAGATTTAATTCCAAGGCAAAACTAGCTTTGTGAAATACTGTCATGTTAATAAGTTGGCAAAAAAGTTATCTAAAGGGACACTGAGTATTGGTAATGAGTGCACACTGTTAAATTATCTTTAGTTAAAATAGTCCTTCTGAATTCTGGAAAAGATTTCAGTAAACAAAATAACGGAATATAAGTCATGTCTTTATTATATCTGCAAAAATGACAAGTTTTATTCATTAGTTATGTGTTAAGTTTGTACATATGTCATTTCATGAAAAATAAAGGGGCTTTTGTACCAACCAAGTTCTTCTTATGGAGCTGCTAATCTTTGTGCTGATGCACTAAAGGAATTTTCTGAATATATTCTAATTTTCTTTTTGTTTATAAAACAAACATGCTGCTTAAATAAGAAAATACTGATATATGCACATATATCAGTATTCCTTTGTCATACTTTGAAAAAGTCTACATCCTAATGCTTTTTTTTGTGTGAACTGTGTCTATTGTTTTGTGGTTGTGGTGGTACAAATTCTTGTAATGCAGAGATTTTTGCTGGGGATTTTGTTTGAGACTGAGGGGCAGAGCTTGGCACCTTTCTACTTATCAGTCTGGACTTCAGGCCCATGTCTGGTGAAGAGAAAGCTCTCAGATGGGTCCAGTTAGATGACTCAGCAATACCCATTTTAATTTCTTCTGGGAGTTTTTTGCCTGTTTTTTTCTTTACTGAAGGCATTTTTAAAACTTTGCTTTTAGTACCTTTCTTTTTATTATGATTAGGAGAAGACTGTGCTTTTAAACTGGACTTAAAAGACTGAACTGGAATGGATGATTTTTCATTAATTTTCCATTTTTTGTCTCCATGCATAAGGATGACTTCACTGAGGAAAACATCAGCAAAGACCATGTAATTATTATTGCGAATGGAATCGTGAGATTCTGAAGAAAATGGGTCAGTTCCTTCATCTTTGGAATCTACTTCACAATCATCAGCATCCTGCATCAAACTATCATCTATACTGCAGTTTTGCATACTAACAGAAATTTCTTTGGACAGACTTGACAATCTTGGATGCACCTTTCTTTTATTCTTCACCTTTTTGTGTTGAGGTTGTGTCCCCTCCATGCGCTGTTGGAGACACATGAGATACTTAGAGCTGGGTCGACGTGCAAGATGGAACAAGTGCAGTCCATTGAGAGCAGCCATCTTCTTCAGCTTCTCTTGATATTCAGACATTTTATGCATGAAAGCAGGAAGGCGACAAGCTTCCATGCGAACAATTCGTTTCACTCGAGCCACTTCATCATAACAAATTTTTCCACTCATAAGCACTGCAAAGTCAATGTTTTCAACATTGCGAAGAATGTTAACAGCACCTGTTAGACAAACAAATTCTATACAGATACAAACAGTGCCATATATTTTAAATAACTATTTGGCAAGTGTAGATGTTCAATATAAAAGGGCAGTATATATCTCATTTTGTGTAGCCAAGAAAAGTTAACAAAACAATTAAATGAAAATAAACATACACAGATTTTATAAATGATCAGAGAAAATCTCTTAATTAACATATAGCGAAATCACATTTTATGTGCATTTAACCTATTCAACTATAGGGTCATAATTTGTTTCTATTATCATCTAGGTCTTTCAGCACATGCGCAATTGAGTAGTAGGCAAAAAGTCTCTTCCTTAAACTTGTCAGAATGTGCAGTGAATCTCAGCTAGCTTCCAACATTCTCTTTCAATCAATCAGACCAGTTAACTCACCATTAAGCTAACCACTGCCTTTCATGAATGGACTTTAGCCAAACTAAATTCAAAGTGATTAGAGAATAGAATTATTTCAGCAGGTAAACTTTGATCACAGTCCATTGGCTGGTCTCGTTCTTTGTAAATCTTAACCATTGGATAATAAAAACTACTCATTCGCCAAGAGTGGTTAAGATTACATCAGCAAGTTCTAGCACATTCTCTTCAGGAGTTGTTATTTTAACTCTGGAACTTACAAAACACACAGTACTTGAAGGTCATGCCATGCTGACATTAAACAAGTAACATAATATTTAATTTTAAAATGGGGACAGACAACTCTGCTGTCACAAATTACACATACTTTAAAAAAAAAAAATACTGCAATAATGCAAAATTACTACAGAAACTGTTATCTAATATCATCATGCTTAATACAAAGTGAAAGCTACAAACTTGAACATAATAAGCAAGCACCCACATTTTCTTCAGATTGTTGATGCATACTTGCTTTAGCACACATTTCTATCTTTCTCCTACTGCTTTCCCTCAGTAATCATAAGAATCAAATATCTTAACCTTTGCTCAAATGTTTTGTATAATTAGCACACATTTCTATCTTTCTCCTACTGCTTTCCCTCAGTAATCAAAAGAATCAAATATCTTAACCTTTGCTAAAATGTTTTGTATAATTAGGCACACAATAGCTTATTATCATGTTGAAAATGATAAAGCTTTCACTATGGCTGGATATCCTTTTTGCCTACCACAACAATGGCAGACAATAAGTCACATAGTCTGTCATGTTGGAAAGTTTTATATACCTATATGTGCTTGGCAAAGCAAACAACAATTAAAAAAAGAGATTATTCTGCTGCCATCCAGAAGTGAGCAGTGAGATGAAAGCCATGAATCTGTCTCAGTTCCATGTGTCAGAATCTTGCTGCATTTAAGTGTGATTAGAGTATATTAAAGATATATACAAAAAGGTCCCTAAACACAAGGCAAACACAAGCCCTTCATATGATGCTCACCGACCTGTTCAATGCTGAAAGAAAAACTGGCTGTTTAGAACTAATTATGAAAAACTGGCTGTTTAGAACTAATTATGAGACTTACTGAGGTCTTATCATTCATCATATGGATCTGTACTAATAATCATTTTAATTTTGACTATATGCATTTTGCTTTATGTGCTGACATCAGAACATATCCTCTGCACAGCTGTAATTCCAGTGTAGTTCAATTTTATGAATAAAAGAGTTAATCAATATATGTATACACAGTGGCAGGTAAATTTAATAACATGAGTATAAAGACAGAAGCTGCTAATATTAAAAAAAAATAATAAAAGAAACCCAAACAATGCAGAAATCCAAAGAAATGTTAAATGTGAGAACATATATTTGGAAAGAGTATTTTCCATTTGAGACCTCATTAGGACTATAACAGATTTCTTACTTCAGTCTTCATGAGGGCTATACAGATCATCTATTTGAATCTTCATTAGACTTTTACACATTAGAGTCCCCATTGGGTTGTATAGATATTTTACTTGAATCTACAGATTTCCCACTTGAATCTTCAATAGGCTTATACATATTTCCTATCTGAGTCTTCATTGGGCCTACACAGATGTCCCATTTGAGTTCTCATTATGACTATACAGAATCCTACTTAAATCCTCAACAGGTTATACAAATTTCCCATTTGAGTCCTCATTAAGACTATACATATTTCCCATTTGAATCATCAAAAGGATATATATAAATCCTACTTAAATCATCATTAGGCCATTCAGATTTCCCATTTGAGTCCTCATTAGGTCTATTATACAGATTTCCTATGTGAGTCTTCATTTGGGCCATACAGATTTCCTAAATTTTTGAATCCACATCACGCCTATACAGATTTCCCATTTGAGTCTTCATATGGGCTATACAGATTTCCTATTTTCAGTTCCATCAGGCCTATACAGATTTCCCATTTGAGTCCCTCATCAGGGTTATACAAATTTCCAATGTGAAACCCCATCAGGGCTATGGAGATTTCCTATTTAGAGTCCTCATCAGACTATAGAGATTTCCCATTTGAGTCCTCATCAGGGTTATATCAATTTCCCATTTGAGTCTTTATCAGGGCTATACAAATATCCCATTTGAGCCATTAGGCTATACACATTTCCCATGTGAGCCCTTTAATAAGACAAAGTCTGATTAGATAACAAATGGGGTCAAAGACATAAGGAGATAAGGATGAGATATAAAATTTCCACAACAATATAAAAATTAAAATGAGCTGCAACCAATTTCTAAGTGTATTTCAAAAGAATTTTCAATGAAGCAAGGACTGAAATATAGCAAAGTATAAAAATTATTTTGCATTTTGTTAATATAGTCAAGCATAAGCATGTATCCCATAAGTGTTAAACAAAACTACAAGATTATTTATTTATTATTTATGCTAAAAACAGAATGAGTGAATCTTTTTATCTGGCCTCCATGAAGAGCTTTAATTAAAAAAATCCAAATTGTAAATTCACAATTCAAACATAAATTGTATATCTTGCAATATTGCCAGTTTAAATAAAACTTCTCACCCAAAATTAAAAAGTTGAGTTGATTTAAGATTCTGGGGCCCACACACCACTATTTCAGAGCTTGTTTGTTATTTAGAAAAAAAATTGAATTGATTTCCCAATGTCCTACATTGTTTTAAGTAATACAACACGTTCTGATTAAGATGGCAAAGATTTTACTGCCTCTGATCCTAAACAGTATAACAGAAAAGACAGTCATAGTGGCTTCTTTTATTTATTGACTGAATATTGATATTTATGAAAAAAAAATCTTTATTTGTACCTTCAAAGTAGCACTGATCCTTGCCATAACCACCAAGGTCATTGGGGTCAACAAGACCTCGTTTGACACGCATCACATGCTTCCACCGTTGTTCTGGATTGGAGACATACTGTCCCAAATGGTCATACAGTTGTTTAAAAGTCATTTCTGTCGACTTGCAGGCTGTGTCTGCACAGCAAATTTTTTAAAGACTACATACAATATTTCTTCAACATTATACATAAAGAAATATTTTTGTGGGACGGGGAGGGTAAGTTTGACAAGAATTTACCAGAATAGAATCCTTTCACTTCATCTTCTCTGAGAAAAACTAAAAAGAAGTTATTTACCTCATTTTTAAACTGAATAAAGATATATATATATATTGCCCATTTACTAGATGTCCAGATGTGTCACAAGTAATTGTAATTTTTTCACTGAGAAATCACTCCATCTTATAAATGCATATGCATAGATGAGGCACTTATTTCAAATCAGACATCTAGGTGTAGTCAAAAAATAAAAACAAATAATGAATAATAACAATAAAATCTTATCCTATAGGCAATCTCAGATTTTCATATGCTCAAAATTCCAACAATCTGCACTTTCTTATACAATGACCACCTTTTGTAAACCCAACAAATATTTTGAGCTGTTGCATGGTCTCCCTATATCACCTTTGGCAAATTCAGACTTTATTACAGCAAAAATATGAACAAACATTTCAAGCTATCACATTGTTTCTCTAATTGAGTGTCCCTCTAAACTAATCTCTAAATACTGAATATGGACTTTGGTACAGCAGTAAGAGAATGAATGAATATTTTATTTTCTTATTTTATTTTATTTTATTTTATTTTCTTATTTTCTTTTGAATCTATGCTTTACATTTTTAAATAATCATGTATACAATGTATAACACTGATGATTAAAATAACCTAAATATTTATACCATAATTGAGGATTTTATCATTTTAATTTTTCTGGCTGTCTGGGAACAGAAGTCTCATTATAATATATAAGTTTATTTGAGAACTTTCTTTCACATGTTTTAAGAAGGAAAAAACATTTTATATATATATATAAGTAGAGCACAATCTGTACTCCAAAACAAATTAATTAAAAAAATAATACATTTCAAAACATATCCAATTAAAAGTGACAATATTAACATTTGCTTGCATCCAAATACACATTTAAGCATTGCACATGTCTGCATTCTGGACATATGTGCATATCAGAAATGTTCTCCAACTCACAATAAACAAGGGCAGAGAGCCATAAATAATGCTCCTTTGCCCGAAGAGCTGTGTTGATGGCAGCTAGACCTTCTTCAGTGCAGGAGCTTTCCCGACAGCTGACACTTCTCAAGCCAAATCGTTTGCGATCTGAGAACCAGGGTTGCAGCCCATCGTTATACATTCGGAACTAATATATTAAGGATTTAAGTTGATAAATGAACAATAAACCACAATCAGTAAAGTATGTAGTTGTGGCCAATAAAAATTTTAAAGAAAATTTAGAAGGAAGATTAAAAATCTGTAGTGAAATGTCAACAGAATTAAGTGGTCTGACATATTCAAGAAAAACAATTGTTTAGTCTTGTCAAACATATCTAAGCAGAAAATTATTTTAAAAAAATAAACAAAGAACAGTAATTATTAATAATAGGAAATAAAGTGGTAATTTTCTTTAGTTAAATGTATTATTATTTCTGAAACAAGTTTCAAACTTCAATAATGATAACTAAGGATGTAAAAAAGCTGACCATTTCAAAGTTTCACCAATCCCTAGTCTTAAAAGATAAATGTCCCTGCAGTTAGTAAGGCATGCTAAGGATATTTAGAGTTTTAATTATGAACTAGTGAAATGCAATCAGAGAATAAATCAATAAATTATCACCACCAATGATATTATTTGATAATAAACTCTCACACAATATGTCACAATATTAGATTGTACTGTTTTCTAGCTTTAAATGTCCAAAATATAACTTTATTATATTAAGAATATCTGTATTAATTCTAACATAAAATACAACAGTCAGTTTCATAAGCATGTCCTTTCTCATTAACATGCATAGTTATTTACTATTTAGTTATAAAATTAAGTCACAGAAGTTTCAATGGGAACAATTTTCTCTTGGCAGTAGAACCACCGATATTTTTAATAGTACTTTTGTGTAATATAAATTGTTAT
Source organism: Sinotaia quadrata (assembly GCA_028829895.1). Lineage (NCBI taxonomy): Eukaryota > Metazoa > Mollusca > Gastropoda > Architaenioglossa > Viviparidae > Sinotaia > Sinotaia quadrata. Next base: position 27,965,132 of record CM054181.1, read on the forward strand.
GAAAATAACATTCCTTGTATTGTTTAATACTGTTTCTAATACAAAAAATAATAAAGGATACAAAATGTGTGCCAATCTCATGGTCCAACAGACAGCACATCCCATACTTGCGAAGATAGGGATTTTCTTTAGTACTGTTTAGCCATAAAGAGTAGCACCGCATTTCAGGTCTGTTATACTTCACTTCCAAACCTTTCCATACCATGCGGGCACTAAAACAGAAAGGAGATGTAATGAGATAAGTATATAAAGGCATAATGTAATGAGATACATATGGATTCTCATATAATCTGCAAGTATACTGCTTTCTACTTTTTATAGATGAATTCAACAATTGGATCAGTGGATCTAGATCCATTACCTTGCAATCATTACTGCAATTATTACTACTGGCAACAAATGACTTCTAGATAGCAGACAGCATCTGATTTCATGCTGGCTGCTTGCTAACACAGGCTCCATTGGAACCACAGCATGTCCAAGCTGAATACAAGTAGGAAGAGCAAATGAAAACCCAGTAACTCCTGTCCAGCTTACCTGCAAGTCATAGTGCTTGACCAATACACAGAGAGAGACTCTTGGAGTGAGTTTTCTTTGATGTAATCTTTCAGGCACTCATTAGCTGCTCCTTGATCAATGTAAGGGCCATATGCGAATTCCAAATAATTTTCTCCAACTTCAAAACGATCTTTAACCTGTTAAAAGATAAAGGAGTGCATACAATACTAAATTCAATAAACAAAATTTACTGTTGTAATGCATACTAAAGATATACTGCAAGATTTATTGTTCTAACATGTAAAGTTTACTGAAGATGATGAATTCAGTAAACACAACTTATTATTTTAAAGCATGAAGCATACCGATCAATAAACAAGATTTATTGTTCTATTGTGTGAAGCATACCGATCAATAAACAAGATTTATTGTTCTATTGTGTGAAGCATACCAATCAATAAACAAGATTTATTGTTCTATTGTGTGAAGCATACCGATCAATAAACAAGATTTATTGTTCTATTGTGTGAAGCATACCGATCAATAAACAAGATTTATTGTTCTATTGTGTGAAGCATACCGATCAATAAACAAGATTTATTGTTCTATTGTGTGAAGCATACCGATCAATAAACAAGATTTATTGTTCTATTGTGTGAAGCATACTGATCAATAAACAAGATTTATTGTTCTATTGTGTGAAGCATATCGATCAATAAACAAGATTTATTGTTCTATTGTGTGAAGCATGCTGAAGATGACAAATTCAATAAACAAGATTTGTTTTAATGTGTGAAGCATGCAAAAGATGATGCAAAAGCACCACTTACTTCTCCATCAAACATATGCAAATTTCCAAATACAGTGTATGCAAAATTCCAAGTACACTATATCTTCAACTCAGTTATTCTTTCTTAACTGCACCAATGTGTTTAGTGTTTTACTCTTTATCTAAAAACCAAAGCTGTTTTGCTAGTGATAATTAAGTCTCCCTTTTAATCTAGTCAGAGGGAAATAATAATCATAATAGTATAGTACTAATTTAATGTATTTTTTTCAGTACTTGATGAATAAGACCAGGAATGAATGAAGAAAGTATTTTTCCAATTAAAAGAACAAAAATAATTTATATAATTATGTACTAAAGAGAACACATTTATTTATTTTTATATACAAGTATTAGAGTAACGTTTCCAAAATCTGAAAACAATTATACAATATAGTATACATAATTTAGTATCTAACATGTAAAGAGAACAAATTTATTTATTTTTACATTCAACTTTTATAGTACAGCAAAGCTTCTAAAATACAAAATATGAAAACAATTGTGATAGAATGTATGCACATATAGTATAAATAATTTAGTATGTAACTTAAAATGAGAACACATTTATTTATTTTCACATACAAGTTGTAATAGTAAATCAGTTTCTAAATTACAAAATTTGAAAACAATTATGACAGAATGTATACACATATACTATACATAATTTAGTACCTGACCTATTTCATTATATATAAACTCACTAAACTCTAACTCTTTACATAGAGATACACACAAGAATATCTGAATTTTCATTGACTAATGAGTACTAATGATGATCCTTATTACCAACAATTTTTGTCATGACTTTTACATTGTGCACGAAAAACAGTAATTACAAATTCTGTTATAAAGTAAACCATGGAAAAGGACTTCTTGATGTAATTTATACATTTCAGTAGAAAATATGTACAAACTACTTTAAATTTGTTTCTTTATATAAATGAAAACATTGTGAGTTTTGTGTTTTATTCAGATTTTACTCTCCACACCCTCATTCTTTCTTACATATATACAATTTGTTTTTTATTTCTATGGTCATGTCAATGGCAGTTTTTAAAAAATTTAATTCTTTTTTTATGTGTATCAAATGTGTGAACACACACCAATAGGGGTTGGGTTCATAGGTACCTAGCTGGAATTTTCCTTCTTGGGTTTTGCAATTTTTTAAATGAAAGAAAAAGAAATATCAAGTGAAGAGAAAGTGAGGGAGATTTTTCTTTAATTTTACCTGTTTAAGAATGTATTCAGCCTCTCCAAGCAGTTCAAATCGAATCTGGCCCTTGGCTTTGGCCGTGAGCTCATCAACACTACTTGTATCCCCTTCCACTACAAACATAGGAGTTTTGCCATGATTTAAGAACTTCTCCTTTTGTTCTTGGATGTTTAAAGCAGTGGCAGATGTGCACTTAGTTTCTGATGACTTAAATTTCACTGTGGGAATCTGGTATATTTTGTGCTTCTTTCCCATTTTGTGGAGATACTAAGAATGCTTTACACCTCAATTTTAATTTTATGACCTGTGCAGACATAGTGAACACACTCTTAGCATTTTACTTTTATTAGCAAGGCACAAAAGTGAGAGAGCTTTAAAAAAAATATAGGGAAAAATAAATTAAAGCAAATATGACTTTACTGTTTATTTGAACTACAATTCAATAGTCCTAATATATATATTAATATAATATATATATATAATATAATATAATATAATTATAATATATTCTTATTATTCTTATAAAACTTTAAATGCTTTATAAAATATTGTATAAATTAGGACAAGACAAAAATCTTCATACAAATAGTTCAAGATATATAAAAATAACTTCTGAACATTATAAAACTATTACAACCATATGCATAATGTCAACAAAAAGATTTTCACACAAAAAAGCACATGAACAAATGAAAGCCTTTTAGTTTTTCCTATAAACAACAGCAAAGAAATAAGTGCTATTCTCATTGGTGAAAAAAGATGTATTTTGAGAGTCTTCTGGAAAACCATGATATCTGTGTGTGAGGTGGAGAAGTAGTAAAGCAGTTGAAAAAAGCATTACTTCTTGGTGTTTCAGAAGTAAAATTTAATTATACTGACTTTATAACAAAAATATTACTTTAAAAAATTAATAATTATTTTAAAAAATATTTTTTGCATGCAAAAATACAAGAAAATATATTATGGGGATTGTTCTTTGTTACAAATAAACAAACATATGCTTCTTTGTAAATTAAAATTAAAATATTCCTACTTGGCTAGGGATGTTCTTCATTAAAATTTTACTCTGACCATGGGTATTTTTCTACATAATTATTACCTATTATATACACATACAAATTAGTTTCAGAGTGACACAGATTAATAAATAAATGGTAATTACAGTGTAAAAGTATAAAACATTATTTTCCTGGGTTCAATTATTCAAATAAAGACATATTTGCAATAATTAAATTTATAAATTATAACCTCTATCATGACACTGATTTCCTGTCAACAACAGATCTATAAAATTTAGTTGATCCATCTTATCCTCTGATTAATAGGATGACATTAATAGGAGAACTAGTGAAAAAAGGTACAAATTTAAGTTAAATGGACTGACACATATCAATCATTTGCTTTAATATCAAAACTACAGAACTTGAATTGCTGATGTGGCCATGATTTATTTTGGGAACAGATAAAACCATTGCACAGTTAAAGAATGTTTATTTATTTTAAAAGTTATATATGTTATAAAATATAATAATTATAATGAATTATAAAAATGTAGAACTAACTCTAAAACAATGATTCATTGCAGATTTAAAGCTCTCTCTTTCAAACTGAAAATCATTGACTTACTGCATAAATAATGGTTCCAAAACACTTGTCCAATGTGCTGGAATTAATCTCCACTTACATTATTAATATAAATAACCTGTGGAGAAAATGTCATTCACATAATTAAGTATTATATTTTGAAAATGCTGAATAAAAGTGTGTATGTGTGTGTGCATGTGTGTGTGCATGCGTGCACGCACATGTGTGACACAACATGCAGCTTTCTTTCAATATTTTCAAAATATTAATATTAGTAAGATAATGTTTATTATTTTAATAAATGAATTCAGATGGAGATTTTAAAATCAATGCATTTTTTCCAATAAAATAAAAAGAGGAAATAAAGGGATTTTGTTGCTAGAATAGCATTTACTTTTATTTATTAGGGTGTGAGAAAATCATTTCTTAAAATATGTTTTACATATCTATCAGCTAGGGTTGTACAGGCGATTATAACAGTTTTAAACACTCAATCATTCAAACACATCAGCTGATCCAATAAAGCTTTTTAAAACAGTACTGTTAAATGTAAGCTTTTTTTTAATAAAAAGGTAAAAGTAAAACAATCCTTTAATATTATAGCTTTTTTAAATCAAAGCATTAAAAGCACACAATGTGACAGTGTGAGTAAATTTGCCTCTCCCTATTTTAAATTTAAATTGTTATATAAATTGCTAAATTGTAAGAGTAACCCAACCTTGGGCACTCCTTATGGTTTTATTTTTGAAAGTGTCTGAGTTGAAGTAAACAGCTCTTGGCAAGAACATTCTAGACCATTGACATAATGCAAACTGAGTGAGTAGTTTTCTTTTATCCAATGATCATGATTTATGAGAACAAGATTAGCTAATGGAGAATTCTACTCTCTAATCACTTTTGAATTCAGAGTGGAAGGCATAAGTCCAGCTTTGAAAGGCAGTCATTAGCTTGATGGTGAGTTAAAATTGACTGATTGAGAAAGAATGGACTTAGAAACATTTCATGCATTTTACTGTTGATATGTTATACTTGTATTTATGTAGAGATGTACTATGTGAGTTGACTTTTATTACTACAAGTGTTGAACTAGGCTGTTCACATGTAATCTTCTAAGAAAATGTGACACTGTTTGAAATGCTGTATTTATTGTTTTATTGTGCCACATGTGTTTATTGGGCTAATGAATACTGTTGCAGGAAATTGTAAGTTGAGGATGGAGTGCAAGATAGAATGGTATTATATTATGATAAACAGGAAACTTAAGTTTGCTCTTTAATCATATATTGCAGTGAACAAGTAGCCTTTCAGTGTCAAGTTCACCTTTTGATTTTTGTGTGTTGAGTTTCACATCTATGTGTTCATCAATTATAAATCTGAGTGACTGGGGAGATGCATGAAACGTCTGTTGTGGCGTGTGTAAGTGTAAGGGAGTATGCTACACACTTTTGATGTATCAGAGCAAAGTATGCTGTGTGCATTCTGGAAAATTGAAAATTGAAAATTGAAAGTACCAGAATTACTGTGATCATGTTCTGCTTGAATGGATACGGTGAGCAGAGTGCTCAAGTGGTTCATGAGGAAAGTGCACATCAATATTTTCCAAGCTGTGGTAGGAGACACGTGGTGACACACAGACATTTTGACATTGTTGCAAAGCCAGTGAAAGACTGTTGAAGCAGTCTTAATCCAGGTTATGTAAAAGATTACAATAACCTACCTCTAATAACTCCATTTCTATTCTCTGATAGGACTAAGGTGCGATTTGTATTGACTATTGTTGAACTGCAATTTTATTTCTTTATATAAAGAGACTGTGTAATGTAAATGTATCCAAACATGAGTTCATGGAATATTGATGTCAAGTAATCTATTTCATTGTAATTGTCATATGTATATTTGATTGTTTATTTAATAAATTTATTGACCTTCTATGTATATTTGATTGTTTATTTAATAAATTTATTGACCTTCTATGTATATTTGATTGTTTATTTAATAAATTTATTGACCTTCTATGTATATTTGATTGTTTATTTAATAAATGTATTTTAAAATTTATTGACCTTCTTATGCATAATTATAGTCTTATGTTGGAGAAGAAAGTGGGTGGATTTGGGGATCGCTAAATATAGATTAAAGTCGGATTTGTCTTCTCCTTTAGTAAGAAGTTTTCCTCTCATGGAAATATTATGTGACCATAAATGTTGTTTTATGTTGTAGAAGAGAGAAAATGTTTACAATGCCCACATATCTGCCAAGTGATGGATAAGTGGTGTATGTTGAAGGATCATTAATAATAAAATTAATATTCTCATACCACTTGCAATTAGTTATGAAAGATTAATTAATAATAATAATCATTTTCATTAACTAAGCGGCGTGCCCATCACACACAGTAAATGCATTATATAAAACAATTACAAAAACATTTAATTAGAACATGTTGCGATTTAAGTCAAAGACGGGTTTAAATGATTGAAATAGAAGTAAAATTAAAAACCCACATAATCGAGAATCAATATTTGCCAATGAATTGAATAAAAGATGTAGGCCTATTCCTTACCTCTGACCACAACATAAGAATAGGTATAGCACCTGGAGGATAATTCATGTCCTACAAAACAGAACTGAGACTCTTTTTCATATATTTTATAAACTCATACTCGACGAGCACTGAAACCCTCATTATGCTTGTTTTAAAGCTACATTGCAGTCCCATAATGACAGAACTTGACCTACCTACCATTTTTTCAAACGATCCGTCACTATGACACTCTTTGAAGGGAGATTACTTATTTATCTTTTCCGGAAGATGAAATGACAGACGATTATTTTGGAGCATCTGTAATTTTGATTTTAAGTTTAATTAGTATTAACTTAATAGTTTGAATAGCATAATATTAATGTAAAAACAATTTAACTTATAATTATAAATATATGATTAATGAACTAAAGATGAGAGACAAAACTAAACTATATTTGTGATTTAAAAAATCACAACCATTCAGGCCTATAGTGCATGTCTTCTAGTTCTACAGATGTATTATTTTTTTATATTACCAGCTCCAGATTTTGTGTTGCTGCTTGTATTTTATAGTGTTAAATTTTACTACTACATTACTCGTATAGTGTAACTGGTGGTGAGAAATAGCACATTTTTATTTTATTATTATATATATATATAAAATTTTATTATAATTATTAAATCATGATGTAGCCTATATGATACGATATAAATACATGTACTGTCATAATATTATTCTTTTACTACTGTAGTTATCGTTGCACCTGCTTTCAATGAATTAATTTGTACACTTTTTAAAACGGTAAATAATTTGTGTTGATAATACTCACCTCAGATTTTGCCTATATTAATATTTCTAATAAATAGATATGCAGATTAAATTCCATATTTTATTACTTTACTTGTAAATGTCTTAGTAGTACTCGTATTACTCTTATATATTATTTATTCTTTGAATTTATTTGTTTGTTTTTACACACATACACAACAGATGCACACACACAGTGACACAAACACAGTCTCAGTCTCATAGTCATACACTGCTTTGTAAATAGTTTTTAAGATTACATACCCTCACCTATTTTAAGATGATCATATGTACTAGCACCATTTCTAAGGTGACCGTGACATACATTTATTTGAAATTTGGCAAAAAAAATATAATAAAAACAAAAATCTGATAACAATAAAGCACTTTTTAATGAATACAAGTTTTACTAAATTTATCAAAGCACATCCACTTTTATTAGCATTAATTATTTAATAGGGGTGGAAGGAAATGCATATATTTTTTTTTTTACATATTATTAAAGAAAATCTTATTTAAAAAGTAAATAAAATATTTTCAAGATTAATGTAGATCTAGAGTTAATAATTATTATTTCCATTAAAATTAAATAAAATCCATCATTTAAATTGTTACAATAAAGTTAACATCTAAATTGCATAAAATTACAAACAATTAATAAAGTATATAAAGTTAAACAACTCTAAGAGGCTGGTATTTAAATTATTATGGTTTTTACAAAATAATGTTCTGATTTGTGCTTTCTGTTATTGAAAGAACCAAAGATAATGAATATAAGTAAATAAGTAATATTTTAATGTGTGTACTTTATCAGTGGAATAGAACTGTAAAAGAGAAAATATAATATTCAGAAATACAGTATAATATCAAGTCTCTTTTACTTCACACAGTATATAATAGCCAGAAACTTAGTGAAGAATAAAGTGAGTATTTGGGAAGGTGTTGGTTATATGGCACTGATTTTGATACCAAGAGTTGAGGAAGCAATCAGCTCCTTTGTGATTTTAGGGAAATCTCTAAACATAATTTCTTACTTTCTGAATAAATTTTGAATAATAACAATATCAAGATCTGCATGCATATATAGGGTACATACTAAACAATCTAGAAACCTAATTCATACAATGCAATGTTTTAAATTGAAAAGATGATTGTATTTCAACCATCTGACAACTTCTGTCATCAAAATTTGGGATTGCCAATTTTTGTTTTTTCAGCTAGTATTAAAAATAATGTCATGATTGATTCAAAAACACGGATTTTACTTATCTCTTACAGAATTATGTTTGCCTTCCTTTGCATCATTAAGGATCAACTTCTCCACTTATAGTTTTGGGGGATTTTTCAGTCAGTTTCATTCATGCCTTTGATTCATTCCCCCCCCCCCTCCCCGCCACACACACACACATACACACTTTGTATTCAAATTTGTGTGCCACATTTCATCAGGGTTCAAGACACTAATGTCTGTTGTAATCACTGATTCAGATGTCATTCAATCAATGACCTTTTCTTATATACTTTATATTGATTTCTGATAAAGTTAAAAAGTTAATAGCTGTTTATTTCAGAGTATAAGAGCGTGCAGCTAGGATGAGTGAAGCTGATGAGGTGCCACAGTTGTCTGCCCATGCATTGGCAGCACTGCAAGAATTTTACAAGGAGCAGTCAATGGCAGATCAAAATTTAGTTGAGGCACTGACTGGCAATATTGAAAAATTCACACCAAAGGAAGATTGGGTCTGATTTTTATGAAATTTCAGCATTTGTTTTATGTTTAAAAAGTGTTAATCATTTTTTAATTTTTTTATTTGAACAGTGAGAGATCTGTAATCTAGGTAAATTACACATTGTTAAAAATACTGCATGATAGACAGTAACCTATCATTGGAGTCAGCTATCCACAAAAGTGATGTGTTTTAAGTACATAAAGCCTTTTGTACACAAGTTTCTAGGACAATACATAGCATATGTTGTTGAAATGTATGTACCAGCTGGCAAATAATGAAATGATTACATTCACAGAAATAAAAGTTTTGCGGTATAGATGCACTTATACAGATAAGTTTAGAATAGTCTCTTATACAAGTCTAGAAAATATTGAAAATGTAATTTAGATGTATAAAAACAATCTGCAGTTATTACATTTTGTCAACACTTGCACTCTAGTAAGAGTTAATTAACTTGTTAGTAAATGTATTAGTTATAAACACAAGTTATAATAATAAACAATTAGAAATGCAAATTTTTAAAATTTGTAATTTCCCAAAATATTTGTTTTACCTAAAAAAAAAAAAAAGAGCCCACCCCCTCCGATTTATGATGTTAAACACATAACCTTTTCTCTGGGAACCGAAAACTGACAGTATATGTTGAAATAAAGCTATACAGCCAGCCTTACCTGAAATAGTTAGTTGAAGATATTCTGAAATACTCCTTTCAGAATTTTAAATGACTAGGCTTGCCAAACTGTATATCGCCTCCACATTGCAGTCAAACTCAAAATTTTCATTAAAGTCATTCTGTCATTTTGCATTTTGTAATAAATTTGACATCACTACAGAACTGTAGTGTAGAAGGTGACAAGGGAAGCAATAAGGGAAAGTTTTAATCAAGAATGCTGTTTTGATTCTGCGTTTTATATTTACGTGATAAGATTCGAATGTGCTTTAAAATATAAATGCAACTAACTAATATTGTATTTAAAAAAACTAACTATAAATATTGTATTTATAAAGTAAATATTCAGAGCATAAATATTTGCAAAAGAGGAGGTAATGAAAAATTGATAATGACCCTTTTGGTAATTTTTAAAACATTTTATTAACTGAGATAGGTTGCTACCACAAATTCCTATTTCAAATGAACTGTGATCAATATTAATTACTGAAATGTGCAGCAATAGTTTATTATTTTGTATTTTATTAATTAAATTTGAGTTTATATATATTGTTCTGGTCTGTTTCTTCTGCTTCCAGCAACTAAGCCAGTTTTGGTATGATGAACCTACAGCTGATCGACTTGCAAAAGAAGTTTTGAGGGTTGCAGGTCCAAATGGCAGGTGAATCTTCTTTTAGAATACTTAAAACAAAAGAATCCATTTTAAATGATTCATTATAATATGGAAAATGGAAAAAAAAATCAATTTCTTGCACTTAAGATTGTGCAAATATGCTAAATTAATTTAAAATCTCAAATAGAAAAACTAAAAGAAATACATAAATGCAATAAATACATATACTAAATTGTCATAATATAGTGTATCCCTGGAAAACAATATGTGAATAATTGTTTAAGTTTTATAGAATTATTATTTACACATTATATGAATAGCTTTGGGTTTAAATTAAAATCTAACACTTAATTAATTAAAATTCCATTTTATCCATCTCAGACTTGAACTTCTATGACAGTCTCTTTTCATACCTGAATATTTAATTATCTTTCAATATAATTTCAAATGTGAATTAAAATATGAGAAAATAATACTGAAAAATATGTAACTATAAATAACTTGTGAGAAAAATGTATACTTTATGAAATTCTAACAAAAAACTCACTAGAAAATATTACTGCAGTTATGCATTTAATACAGTGCTACCTGGATAATCCAGACCCACATTAATCTTAACTCATTAATTTGAAAGGCTTAATCTGCACATAAATATATATATATGCATTGCTGCCTTAGCATGAGAACACTGGCAGTAGGAATAGTATTCAATTCATTTTGGCTGAGGTTCTGTTTGTGTTTGTTACTTTAATTTGTTTTTGCATTATTTTTTTCAATACTATATTGATTGTATGTACATTTTACATCAGAGAAGCATTCAGCTATAGATATAATATTGCAGGTTTGTGTGCTGTCAGTATGACAGTGTGAATTGTGCATGAGGTTATTCAATTATACTTTTATAACAAAAATTTAAAGAACATGTAATTGAAAGTATATTTAAAAATTAAGTAATCAAAGTAATAAATGAAAGTATATTTAAAAATTAAGTAATCAAAGTAATAAATGAAAGTATATTTAAAAATTCAGTAATCAGAGCACTTTGAAATTTCACATACACACACACACCCTTCTAGCTAGCATAAATTAGTTCAGATAAGTTGCACTGTACATAATTTGTTACCTGTGCATACAACTCATATGCATTCTCTAAACATGAGGGTCTTTGTTGTGCAATTCACTCTTGATCCAGACTATTTTTTGTTTACAACCTATGGCATTCGTGTCTACATGAGTGTTAGATTTAAAATTGCAATGCTTATTATATCAGTTATCTGATATTCAAATAGAAAGTTTCTTGTACAAGGTCTGATACCCCGATTTTTTATCCTTGTAATCCCTCTTGGTCAAGTTAATTCATATTCTAGGCATTACATTATAAAATATTTTTCATAAGACACATATACCTGAATAATTGCAATTGTTATAAGCTGGCTAGTTTTAGATCATGCTTAATGGCACAAAATACTATGCTTTAGTTCTTTTATTGTTTGCAAGTTGAGAAACTGACGTTTGTCTGTCATCACTAATAACAAGAACAAAGAAGAGCACTCAAAAACTATAAATAAGAAGAAAACAAAAAATAAGTTTTTAACCTATAACCTTGTTGGATGGTTGGATGGGTGGATTGATGGAAGAGGTGATGGATGGATGGATAGATGTAAAAAATTCATATTTACTGTTTCCATTTAAATATTAAATCTCTTAACCTTGACATCAAATCAATGAATTAAATTCCTTGTCAGCTAAGATGGGTCTTTTATTATGCAAACATAGTTTAGGTAAACAAGCCCCCTTTTTGGTGACCTATTCATTTACTCATCAAGGATTAAATTTTTATATGCATATATTCACTTTATACATTTTCACGCATATAATTATTCTTATTTAAACAAGAAAAATAAAATCACATAATGCACTCTACACATTGACACCACATACATTTTGGAATCTAATGCATTAGGGTCAGTGGGCAGATGTTCACATTTGCACAGGATATAGACAACCTCGCCCTCCACAAGCCCCCTGCTGCCTTGCAGGTTAGGTTTTGGATAACCAAAGGCTAGGGTGCTGACACAGTACCTGATTGGGCATATGAACATCCTCACTAAGGTTACCGTCCAGGGTGGAGGAGTCTCAAAAAGGACTCAACAGCCACGTGTCCAGGACCAAGGTGAACCACTAGTAATGTGGAGTTTCGGCTTTAGTCAACAGCCTGGAGAGGGATGGACTCTGCCAGGTTCATTTGCCCAAGACACATCACATGAAATGATAACATAAGTCTTATATGCCACCCAAGCGAAGTCATGCTAGAGATCATATTAAACAGACTGAAGCTGCAGGCAGAGAAAATCATAGTTGAAGAAAAGGCAGGCTTCGGACCAGGTGAAGCACAATTGAACAGATTTTTAATCTGAGACTGAGAAGTACCTTCAGCACCAACAAGACCTTTATCATGTCATTGTAGATTTTAATAAGGTGTTCGACAGGGTGTGGCATGCAGCCCTTTGATCCACCATGAAGCTGTACAATATCAATGTCAACCTGATTAAAGTCATAGAAAGCCTTTACAGCAAGGCCACCAGCACTGTCTGCTTCAATAGCCAAATAGGAGATTGGTTCAGGACAACAGTGGGAGCCAGACAAGGCTGCTTACTTTCGCCTATTCTCTTCAACATATCCCTTGAAAGAATCATGACAGATGCTCTGGAAGACCATGAAGGAACTGTCAGTATTGGAGGCAGAACAATAATAAACTTACGCTTTGCTGATTTGACATTGATGGTCTTGCAGGAAATGAGGAGGAGCTAGCTCAGTTGGTGAAAAAACTGGACAGGACAGCTACTGCTTTAGTTATGGAAATCAGTGCAGAGAAGACCAAATTGATGATCAACAACACCAGTGACAATGGCAATGACATCATGATTAGTGATCAGAAATTGGAAATAAATAAATTCAAGTACTCCTCATGACAGACAAGTGATCAAAACCTGAAATATTGTCCAGGATTGTGATTACAATAACAGTAATGGCAAGGCTGAAGACAATTTAGAAAGACAGAAACATCTCAGTCAACTCAAAAATCAGACTGATGTGCTCCTTGGTTGTATCTGTGTTTTTATATGCATGTGAGTCATGGACCCTCACAGTGGGTCTTGAAAAGAGGATACAGGCTACTGAAATGATATGCTTTCGAAGGTTGCTTGGCATTTTGTATAGAGATCACGTCACAAATGAGGAAATAGGAAACAGAATTAGGCAAGCTATTGGGCCCTATGAAGAGTTATTGGCCATTGTGAGAATTAAATATGTCTTTCATCTTCTTTTGTCATCTAAATATTGTCAGTACTGGTAAACAATCCTATCCCTTACTTAGCTATCCCACTAATTTTCTTTTTCTGATTCTAAATATTGACCTTTTACTGATAAAATTTTGCTCTCATCACTACATTTTTCATCTAAGTATCATCAGAGGAATATCCTTGCACCTTTTTTGTAAATTAAACTTTTAGAAAAAATTACTAACATAAACAAGATTATATGTACATATATTTTATTTGTTCTGATGTTATTCACAGGATTGCATGTGTAAGTTCACCAACTGCATTTAAGAAAATTTGTGAACAAAAATCTGACAACTTGGAGGTTTTTTGCCTAGAATATGACCAACGCTTTAAAGTATTTGGGGATCACTTTGTGTTCTATGATTATAATGAGCCACTTCAATTGCCACCTGAGTTCAAGAACAGTTTTGACGTAGTCTTGGCAGATCCTCCCTTTTTGTCTGAAGAATGCTTGTGCAAAACAGCTGTCACTATCAGATATCTTACCAAGGACAAGATTATACTATGTACAGGTATGCAATTTAAAGTTTGGGACACTGTATTACATTTATTACTGACAGAAAAGTATATCTTAATTTTCTTACCTGTACATCTTATTTTATGAAATGCCATGTCTAACAAATTAACGATAGACATGAGTCACATTCAAAGAAAATTAAATTGCTGGACTTGTTGATCTTATAACTTTGTTGAGTAATTTCTTTCGTTCCATTCTTGATCTAAACAAAGAGTACTATTGACACAAAACTCAACCTTTTTGAGCTTGGATTAAAAAAATGCCTGGATTAGTAAACATGAAATCTTTTAGTTTTGAAAAGGTTATTCACACTACCAGGTTAAAGTGGATCTGTTTATCCAATAAATATAACCATAAAATTTACTTGATAATAAAAATTATATGTTCAGTATAGTACTATTCACAGAAAAATTTTCTTTCTTTGTCTCTTTTTTTCTTTGTTTGCATCATCTTATACAGTAGGTTTATCTAAGTATATCAAATGTTTTTCTCTGACTTCTTAAATGTGTCTGTCTGGTGTATAGCTACAGATGTTGACTGAATAATTTATGGTAAACTTGTACTGTAATCAACAATAAATATCTTTTTTTTTTTTAATACAAGATTAAATAAAGTTGAATTTCTTGTTCAGTTTAGTTTCCTAGCAGTTATTATAGGTGGGTAGATGCATGCATCTGACATCACAGAACAATACATTTTAAATATGGCAACTAGCTGTTGTGCACCTAATTGTGTAAAACATTTTAGCAAATATTCATTTGCTGGGGGAAAGCAACAGGAAAAAGATAGATCTAAAGAAAACATTAGTGCCTTCTGATCAAGCTCCTAGCTTCATTTTGTATCAAGTATATTGATATTAGGTAGCAATTTCTGCTGTTACTATGTAGTAATTTTGTAGTATTGTTAATATTTTTTTAAGTATTTGTAATATGTATATAAAGAATCCAATTTTGCTTGAAAAATTAATAACTTGTACCAGTTAAAAATTGACCCATTTTAAATTCAAAGCAGTTGAAGAATTGTAATATGCTCAAACTGTCATGAACACATAATACTTTTTAATAGTAATTATTTTTCTAAATCATTATTTGTAAATGTATTACTAAATTGGATTCAAAACAAGAAAATAACAAAATAGACAGCTTTGCTTCATTGTTAATTACTATTGTTTGTATTAGATCAGTACATTTAAAATATATTTTATTCAGTGTGTCTAAATATTAATTTTTAATAGTAAACACTTATTCGTGTAACAAACAGTAATAGCAAAATTGTTTATAGTACACTGTATTAGAATAATATAGGAGTTATAATTACTTTTGTCGCCGGAACCCTTCTCTCTGAAGAAAGGGGGTGGTGGCTAGTCGACGCCACGTAGGACTTGCATAGATGTTATTACAAATCCACACACAGAATACCAAGATGGTTATTTGGCTCGAATTTTATTCTGCATGTAGGTTATGTATTGCCGACCTGTTTGCATGTGTGATTGCATATGGGTAAGGCTGAAGTGTAGACAGCACAGACGACACGTGTAACAACGGCTACAACCACTCTTCCAAAACCATAGAAAAAGTCTCAATGTCAAAATATAAATTCAAATATGGGTTTCCTCTCACACATTAGTTAGTCAGCCATCCACAACTCACACCCGTGGGGTACGGGAAAAGAAAAGAAAGAAAAGAATGATGAGTGATGAAATAAAATAAAAGAAATACAAAACTCAAGATTTTTCATGCAGTACTACTTCTAAAATAGGCTAAGCATTTTCCAACATAAAATAACAGTCATTATTTAAAAGTTCTGGAGCCACTGCCCTTATATAAAAATTCAATAATTCAAAAGAAAACAATGTCATTCAACTTGCAAGTCCTTTTCAAGAGTCACATCAACATTTTCAAACTAATTTTAAAATGGTTCTTCACTGATAAATGTAGATTTAAGTTAAGTTTTTTTTTTTTAATTTAAGGTTTAATTCTTAATTAAGATTCTAAGCTTTAGTTTTAAGTTTATGTGCTCTGAGATTCCTACACTAGTTAGTATTTTTCTACTCACATGGTTATTGTCACTTTCTCCTCGTGCTGACGTCTCGATTATGTGGTTCACTCCCTGAAACCCAAGTACAGCCATCCCCGCTGCTACTGTTTCACTCTCTTGTTACGCTCCTCGTTAGGCCTATTTCTCAACTCTTACTTTTTCATTACTTCTCGTTTCGTTTCTCATTTCTTCTCTTCTCATTACGTTTCTCATTTCTTCTCTTTACGTTAATTAACGGTCAACCTTACCATTATACTGCAACATGCCTCACATGGTCGCGTACTGCCTATCTGCAATATCTCCCAGCGCTGTGACACTAAACTTCCATCAGTCTATTTTCTTCCACTGCCTGGAAAATAGCCGATCACCCGCGCTCTTTGTACAGAGTCTTTAGAACACCCGAGATGACTGTCCGTACGACTGGTCCATCTTGATCTGTTGACAGCGCACCTTCAAATACAGCTGGGTAGATGTCTGGCACTCTGTTGCAGCATCCAAAAGTTCTCTGACTGGTTGCCGGCCGGTTCTCAGAGAGTCCTTGGTACAGAGGCAGGGAGAAACTCAGAGGGTCTTTCTTACCCTTTACCAACCTCTACATTCTTGGTGTTTCTCATCTGTTTCTGTCTCCGTCATCCCCTTTTATACACAAAGTCCTTGTACATCATTTTCACTGAGCTGATTGGAAACACACCCTCCAGCACACAGTACCCCCATCCAGCACTGCACGTAGTCTCGAATTGTGCTGATGAATTTCGTGACTGTCCATTCCCCATTAGTGCCAGGTATCGAATTCCAAGTTGACACCTAGTGATTGACATATCAATTTGCCTGCTAACTGCCTAAATCAGAGCACAAACTAATCTCAGGAAGAAAGGGTTGTACACACAAACCAACACATTTAACTATAACAAATAAATCTCAACTTTCCAATAACTCAAAATTCTACTTAACAAATAATTTCACAATAACAATATCTAACTGTAAACTACCAAAATTTACAGTGGTGATTCTTAAAACAAGTTACATTTCAAAACTCAGAGCCTGTTTTCTCACAGACAAAATTAGCATCTCAGTGGCCTACCACGTATTCCCGTACACGACACGATTTATTGCCCTGCATTGCTGACCACAGAGAGGTAAACGCGTGCGTCCTCGAAAGTTAATTACACTTTTCCATTCACTGGCACGAACTACTATCAAACCTATTTCTTTCTCAGCTAACGTTTCCACACTTAGGTTTCACATTGTTGACAAAATAGTTATTTTAGCCCTATTCTATGTTTAAATTAATTTGGCTGTTACGTTAACCGTATAGAGTATGATGACACTTAGAGAGAGGAAAAAATTTAATATTTCCTCATATCCTTGACAATTTTTATTTAATGCTTTATGAGATAATTAAAGCGGTGTTAAAATTAATTAGCATTAAAAATAGTGATATTCAATTGGGGGCCACTAAACCACTCATCCACAGCATCTACATCCCATTTTCTGATATTCTGTATAGGTCGGGTAGAGTTATTTATTGCTATCAAATTTTGATGTACATTTCTTCACCTAGTGTAATTTTGATCAATGCTTAGTGTAAATTATGCTGAAAGCTAGCTAAAATTCACTATACATTTCGACAAGTGCAAGGAAGATGTTTTTGCCTATCACTCAACTGCGCATGTGCTAAGGATGATAATAGAAACAAATTACGGTGGAAAGATGCATGATTGTGATAGGACCTTTGCTAGAATTTTTCCTCCCCAAATCAGAATTTTCTATATGTCCACAAATACAGTTTTGGGCTTAGTAAGCAAAGCTAATGCTATATTAGGTATCAGAACATTTTTCAAAGCACTGCAGAAATGGGCAAGGTAACCAGGAATGAGATCAGTTCCTTTTGTTCACTTCCACAATTATGAAGTAAAAGTTGATTATGTGCGCTATTTATTGCCAGTTATATAGAGATCAGATCCTTTTGTTCACTTCCACAATTATGAAGTAAAAGTTGATTATGTGCGCTATTTATTGCCAGTTATATAGAGATCAGATCCTTTTGTTCACTTCCACAATTATGAAGTAAAAGTTGATTATGTGCGCTATTTATTGCCAGTTATATAGAGATCAGATCCTTTTGTTCACTTCCACAATTATGAAGTAAAAGTTGATTATGTGCGCTATTTATCGCCAGTTATAAGGAATAGTCCATCATTAAGGCAGTTATCACTATATACCAGCACAAATTAAGAGCAAATGGAAATATGTTAATATGAAAGCAATTATATTTAAATGTCTGGAATCTGTAAATATATTGAAATAGGTTAAGAATAGAAATATTTTGGAGTGTTTGTAAAAATGTATAAAACACATTTAGTATTCCATTTGTGCAGTTAACTATTCAGCTAAGTAGATTTTTTAAAATAAAAGAATTAATACACTCCAAACTCATGACTAGCTGCAATATATGACATTTTGTTTTGCACGAGTATAAAATGGTCTGGAGGTGTAAAAGACAAAATATAATCTTGTCTAATATATGGGCATAATTATTTTAGTTTAGTTCTGGCTTGTAATAAACATTGTATTTGTTGTTTGTTGACAATATGGGGAGGTAAATATTATGTTTTTTTCCCACCAGGTGCTGTGATGACTGAACTTGCTGATCGTTTGTTACAGGTGAAACCTCAGAAATTTGTCCCCAGACACACCAATAGACTTCAGAATGAGTTTAGATGTTTTACTAACTATGAAAGTATTCTTTTTGATAAAGTGGAAATCTGATATTCAGAATTTGTTGGTTGAAAATTAAATCTAAAATTTTATTACAACAGTAGTGGACTTTAGATGTTTTATTAAGTACGAAAGTATTTTTCTCATGAAGATCAAATCTGATATTCTACATTTTGCTCACTTTTAATCCCAAGACACAAAAATAAGTATCACCTATGTCAAAACAGTGGCATAGAATGTATTGATAAGCTTAATGTAATGTTCTTTGATATAAGATATTGAAATAATGCTATATGATGATGTAGAATACCTTAATATACTGCATTTAAATTGTCAAACATACACTAGTACATACACCTACAGATTTTTTTCACCAGATTCAATGATTAAAATATACTAGGTTCCTGCATTGTAGATGATATTAAAAAAATTTCATACCTTTGAAAATAAAAAGTTTTAAAAAAAATCAGTAGAAACCTTGCTATATGTAATTTAATAAATTAAAAATGCATCTCAAGCAAAAATGTGTGACAAATAAGCCGAGTATCTGCAAAAAAATACATAAATACATTTGTAATTATGTTTAAATTAATAGTCATCAGAAAACTGCACAATTCTTAACAAATGATCTTTCAGTTACCTCAAAGTGTATAGGTAAAGTTCTATTGCATAACATCTGTATCACCACATCCAGAGCCAATGACCTTAAATCTGTTCTTATTGTCTCTAGTCACATAGCTGATTTGTCAGCACCAGTAACTCTAAGTAATGTTACTGCTGAGTCAACATATCTGAACATCCTATTCTTAAAATATACTTGGTACAGAAAACATATGCCAAGAACAATTAAATCACAACATTTGAAACTGATTTAAGATTCCTGTGTTGTTATATTCACATTTTTGTGTTTCTTTGAACATGATGTAAAAAAAAAAAAACTTTGAATTTACAAATTAATTATAACAATGCTGCCTCTAAGCACTTACAAGAAACAGAATTGCACAGATGATTTACTGAAAAAACTAATAATACAGAGCTGCCACAAGAATCTGATGGACTTAGATACTAGTGATTAAGTATATCACTTTTCATACTGACCCACTTCAGTTTGTTATTTATGTTGTGGGACAATATTAGTGAGATGTTCTTTTAAGACAAACCCATTAGGCTGACCTATTATTAGTTTGTGCATTTGTAATAAAATCATTATTAAAATGCAATCTAGATGTGATGTGTACAAAAATAATTTTGTTAGTATGAACAAATGCCATAAACCTGAAAAGAACCAAATATTTATTGAAACAAATATTTATTGATTATTATTTTTCATTTGTATGCTATTGCCAACCCCATTGCAAATGCTATTGAAATATACACACACAAATGTGGGTGACATAAGCACAATTCATCACTTTGAATACTTGGGTAAATTCTAATTCCAAATTAGATTTTATATATGAGCTAAACTAATGCATTATTAGCAGGCACAAAAAATTTGGGGTGAGAAAAAAATAGATTCATCTTCAGGGATCCTACTATCTTTCTAGTCCAGGTGAAAACCTGTTTCACAAATACTCTGGTTTACTTTTTGTCTCTGGATAATTTAGAGTTTCAAATACTACTGACGACTCCAAATAATTCTGGAACTTGGCATTTTATTAGAATATTTCTGAGTATTTTCTCTTTTAATGCTACATGTTTTTTTTATGTTACTGACAACTCTGAATGTATCCTGGAACTCTGCTTTTAGAATGTTAGAATACTGTTTGTATTAATCAGTCTGAATTACTTTTAGCCCCCTCCCCACACAAAAAAATAATAAAATAAAATAAAATAAATAAATAAATAAAAAAACAAATAAAATCAGCACGAGTTAGAAAATTTTAACAAATATGCATACCAGTAATCATAGAAAAGTACATTATTAAAAGCTCTTTTTGTCTTTTTTTATGTATATAAACTATAAGGAAGTATATAATTTATAAATAAACTTAAATATTAAAGAAATAAATTAATTTGCAACTTAACATCATACATTCTGCCACATTATCTTGATTGAATAAAAACAGCAAAATGTCCACCACAAATTAAAAAAAAAAAATATATATATATAGCTTCATTATTCATGTTATAAATTTCTATTCATTAAAATATTACTGTTTTCCTATTTTAAAACTTTACAATACATATCTTGGTTTAAGAAAAATAGATCTTAAGCTGATATCTCTGACTGTTTATGACCTCATTCTGGTGACTATATTTTTATTTATACTAGCAAATCATACACACACAATCATTACCTTTTGCTCCCAAGTTAAAAAAAAAAAAGTCAGATAAAACTAGGCTGACAACCTGCTCCCAAATTAAAAAAAAAATCAGATAAAACCAAATAGAAGATGAGACAACAAATTATCCCAACAACTGCTTGTCATTAAATAATAATTAAAAAAAACCTCTACTAGCAGTACTGATTAAATGATAGATAAACACCAGAGTGCCAAGGCCAGTTGTAACTCAGAAATAATGATGATGACAGTGCTCTGCAAAACACATTCTAAAATATTTTTCATGGAAAGCCTTTCTGCTGGCATATACTCATCTTTCCATCATTTAAAAAAAAAAAAGAGATGAATATGTCTGGTTGCCTATGACTTTTTTAAACAGAGAGAAAAGTCAATGGGAAATCTGGCTAATAAAACCTCTCATGAACACAAGTATTTTGATGTTCAAAGTAGTTCTCAATATAAAGTATTTTGACTCATCATTCACTAACTAATCTAATCCACACTAAGAGCTCTGTTGCCTAAAATCATTAAATGACTTTTTATCTAGGTGTGCAAAGACCCCTTGAGCATTTCTAATAGCAATACCCTGCATTTTTCAATATCATGATTAAGAACCAAAGACTTCAGAACTGTTAATTAATCTGGATCTCATCCTGAGGTCCCCAATTATGAGCATTACACAGCAAAAGCAAAAAGTAAATAAAATTATGCCTAATGAAACATCCTGTCATTTCTATATATATATTTCTGAATAAAAAAAAACCCATTGGCTTCCATGAAAGGGACAGCATCCACAATCTTTAATCTGTCCCATGGACAGTGCCATAATATAATAGCATTATATATGAGAATGGGGTATAGAGCTCTTGTCATCAATTACAATGCCATTTTCCCCATTCTGAGCCTTCCCTTTTTCATCTAGCTCTGGAACACCACTCTGCTTTCGCCATAGTTCGGAGTAAAGACTGTTAGGGTTGGCTATGAGAGAATAATGTGTTCCTCGTTCAGCAATGGCCCCTTTCTGCAGTACAAGAATTTCATCGGCATCAACAACTGTAGACAACCGGTGGGCTATCACAATGGTGGTCCTCCCTTTGGTTACTCGCTGAAGGGCTTGCAGTATGTTCTGTATAGAGTAGGATAAAACTACTTCAGTAACAAATAAAGACTACAGCTTTACAAAAACTTTTAGCACATTAATATGTTTGTATAGTGCGAGATAAAACATTATGGACAAACAGAGACTACTACTGTATGTTAATGTATTAATATGTCTGTATAGTGCAGGTCAAAACATTTCAGACAAATAGAGACTTGCTGTACAAGAACTGTTATGTCTAACAAGAAACAAAGGTCCAAAATGTTACTTTCTCTTTACATACACACCCTCATCCATTAAATCATGTTTAAATAAAGAACTCCAATTTCAGCCAAGTTTTCAGTATTAGTAAATAAGTATTCAGTAAATAGTATACATGTTTTCCCACCAAATGCTTAAATGCACCAATTTTCCCAAGCTTTCTTGATTCCTAACTTCAAATGCCTCTAGTTGGTAAAATACACTATGCTAAACTTCTTATTATGAAGTGACCACTTTCCATTTGTCAGTAATTTACCTGCTCAGTGATGGAATCCAAAGAAGAAGTGGCCTCATCATACACCAAGATGGGTGGGTCTTTCATAATGGCTCTGGCAATTGCAATACGTTGTTTTTCACCACCTAAACAACACAAGAAAATAGATACTTTTCCCCCATGACCAGATAAACATTCAATAGGAAGCAGGTATGAGCTTGTGTCCATCAAGGAACATCAGGTTTTACACAAACCCTTAGAATGAGAAGACAGATTGAAAGTCTGCCCAGAGTTATCCTCTCCTTACAGTTATAAGAGTTATCTCCCCAATACCCAATCCTAGATAAATTCTGAAAATAGAGAGGCTAAGAGGAACTATGCATGTGTACATATGATAAATTCAGGAAAAACTTACTTTACTTAAAAAAATACATTTTGCTTAAAAACCCAGATGTACATGCAGGTTTAAATTATGAAGGTGAAACAGTTAACTCTTGCATGCTCACAAAGAAGCAAAATGTTAACAATAGGAGAAAGTTAACAAAAATGCTCTCATAATCGTGACTGACCAAAGAGACCTAATTCTAAGATAAAGTCTGCAGAAGAAAAAAGGGGTCTTCCAACCCAATGCTGGTAATTCCAGGATTTTGTAGTCAATTTAAAAAAAATTTCATGGACTTTTTAATTGAAGGGCCACCATTTGTGAAGTAGAGTTCGAAAATAGAAAATTTGTTACAATAACAACTATGACATTATGTTTTTGTTGCAAACAAATTAAGATAGTATAAACAATTTTAATATCAAAATAAAGTACTAGGCATTAATGTTAATATACAATACTAAGCAGTAACCTTTAGCATACTGAATTCTTGATTATAGTGCTAGACTGTGTGACACCAACATAGAAATTAAATAATATTTTTTTTTAAGTTAATATAAATTGTAAAACTTTCACCCTTTTCAGATGAGCAGATATAAATATGAATACATAATTTAGTGAAAACTGATCTTAATAATTATATAAATAAAACGATGGACTATTGAAAAAATAATTCTGGTCAATTTTATGTCTATACTTGCCTATAACACTTGTCTAATGAGTATAATTTTTTATTTTACATGTTTGCAGTTTTTATAAGAGTATACAAATGTGCAAAGCATAGGTTTTTCAATGAATTAGTATTTCAATCACATATAAGTTAAAATCTTAAATATGATAAAGCAGAATGACGAATTTAAGAGACAACTACCATTTTTGTCAGCCTAACACCAAAATTTGCAAACCTTTGAATGAAGAAAAAATGTTTGTGAACTGCAGCATAAACATGATAATTATTGTCAATAAAAGTACTCTTATCTAGCAAAGTTGTGAAAATTAAAAATGTATTATGACAAACATTGCAATTGCCTGTGTATAATGCAAATTGGAAGAATAGTGAATCAATAATAATGTAAAACATAATTCTTTATTTTAGATTTGTTTACATTTTAAAAAATGTTCAGTGAACATATTCCAATATTCAATAATGCAACAAAACAATCAGCTCACAAGCTTTTACCATGAAAGACATTTTCAAAACACTAAAACATGTCTGCAAGATTTCCCATATTTTACTTTATCTTTAAATACGTTTAGGTTTGTTCACTTCAAAGTACTTCAAACAAATATTTATCATGACCTGAAATAACATAACAAAACATTATCCTACCTTTTATTAAAGGAAATCAGATATGAAGGCTACAATGGTTTAAAAAACTGAAATCCACAGATGTCATACGATTTTCAGAAATCATAAACTGCCTTACATTTTCAGATAAATTCAGTTCTGCCATTATCTTGACGATGTATTTATTCCTCACTATAATATTATCTATTCTCTAGTTACTTGTTTTTATATATCTTTTTAGATTAATTCTTTATCTGATTTAGTAATACTTTAATGATTTATTTATGAGTTGGTCAGCAGCCAATTGTTTTGTAAAAATATCAAACTGTGTAAGAAAAAGTCTTTCTAAATCCACTGAACAACAAAATTCAAAGTAGTTACTATTCCTGAGAAGAGGTCCTACTCCAGAATTGAAAAAAATATGTTGTAAATTAGTTATAAACTTTTTATACAGTCTTAGTGTTCCAAGTGGGAATTCTCAGTATCCTATCTTAGGCTTTTGAATAATACTCGAAACAAATGAAGTGAATGCCAAAGTAGTGATTTTAGGTGGTAATATGACTTATATAAAGTTTTCACAGCATTATAATTAAACCAGACATTTATGCAAGCTAATGGAAAAGAAAACAGGGTGGGATATTTCTTTAAAAATCAAGACGTCTCAACTAATTTAAGGGTTTAAAAGCAAATGAAAGTGCTTTTCAAGATGGTTATGAACCTTGAATTCTTTGAACCCACCTTGTTATTAAATGCTATACTGGATGAAATAGCTCGTAGGTTCTAACTGAGCCTGTTTATAGGGACCTCTAATAATCTTTTTAAGTCAAGGCAGTAATGTTCACAAATATATCTCCCTTGAAGACAGATAGGTAGGATTTCTATCAGTAAATTCCTAACTGGATCTTGCAAACCAGAGATTTCATCACATTCTGGAAACAGCAAAAGGGAGATGACCACTTGGTGTTTGAACAGTCTAAGTCTCTTGATAAGTCTCAAAGTGCTGGCAAAGAAACCAAAAAAGAATTACACAATGTTTAAAAAATAATATTTTGTAAATAAGTTTATGCATCAATCACATCTGATTGACTTTTCTGTTGCCATTTGATGAGAGTTAAACAGCCATAGAACAATACTAGTAAATTAACCAAACATTTAACATTGGGAATAAACATAAATAAACTTAAAAATGCTTAGAATTTGTCAAACATTTTGGAGATACAAATTACAACACAACGAAAAAAATATAAATTACATTCCCGGTGACTAATATACATGAAGATACATTTGAACACATCTATTAATTACCCACCAATTTGTACCTCAATACTTCCCCATATTAACTTATGGACAGAAAAAAGGGTTTAAATGTAAATAGTTTAAGAATATATTTAAATGCAAAAACTTCCCATATGAAAGTTCATTCTTTCTTCCTATCATAAAAATAAAAAGGGCAGAGAAAAGCAAGCCTATTGTGGAATAAAAATCTTGCATGCAAAGTTAGATATAATTTTCATTCTCGATACAAAATTAGATATTATTTTTGCATCAACAATAACCTATCAGTATTTTATTACCTTAAAATAATGTTTAAGAATCCTTACCTGATAGCTTAAGTCCTCGTTCACCAACTTGTGTCTGGTACTGTTTAGGAAAGCGTGTCATTACTGTCTCATGGATTTCTGCCATCTTTGCAGCATTGTATACATCCTCATCAGATTTTGCCATATTGCCATAATGGATATTATAGAAGACTGTATCGTGAAACAGCACACAATCCTACAAACCATATATTTTGTTTTCAGTTAATTACAAATCAGCCTATGTAATCAATGAAAACCACACACACAGCATGCTCACACTTTATAATAATATTTAAATGTACTAACATATTTAGTGCATTACAAATATTTACAAAATCAATGAGGAATCCAGAAATCTAAAATTTAACCACAAATATCAAAAAGTAAAAATGTAAATAAGTAAAATGATTTTCAATTACATGATTTCCACTAGTGAATCTACATTAAAAAAATGACATACCTGTGGGACCACTCCAACAGCTCGTCGCATGCTCTCAAGTTCTACCTGACGGATATCTTGGCCATTGATTAGAATAGACCCAGTCTGTGGGTCATAAAATCGATACAGTAGCCTCACTATGGTAGATTTTCTAAAGGGCAAAATAAATAATGTTAAATGACTAACGATATGAAGTAAAATGAGCTGTCTTGAAATTAACAGATGAAAATCATGAAAAATCCATCCTCCAAAAAGCCATAAAGAAAAAAAAGAAGTAAAGGATTTATTTAAAGAAATTACAAATAGTCACAAATACTATCAAATACTCAAAAGTATGATTTTTATGAATTTTTGAATCAAGTCAGCCTTACATGGATGAAAGAATCAAAGGGAAAGAATCCTGCTATAAAACTGAAAGTTGCAATTGGACCATAACTGCTGCCCTCAAATCAATTCTGACATGAAGCACACTTTGTCAGATGCTAGTAAAAGGATGGGCTTCCACTCTTATTATATGTAGTAAGAATTCAAGAAAAAATGTTATAAGTTCAGTTAGTTTACAAGTTATTTCTTTGTCAATAACTCAAAACATACTTAGGAGGCAATGTATGTATACCATTAAGATGAATACATTAAATATTGATTTATGCCAGTATATATCACAATAATGGAAGCCATTATCTAAAATATAATGAAATATGTCAGTATATATTACCATAATAGGAACCAATATCTAAACAAAAACTGTAAATAACTTCCTATAAATGTTACTAATTATAAAAAATGTTAAAGAAAAACAATCAGTGACTGTTCAAAAAATGATAGACCAGAGTGCAAGCTCAAAGATTAAGAGAACCCATAAGAGTTAAAGAACTGCACAAATATTTTTGACACACTTACCCTGAACCACTGCCACCAACTATGGCAACTTTTTTGCCAGAGGGGACGGTGAAACTGAGTCTATCTAGAATGACCTGGCCAGGAATGTACTGGAAGTAGACATCTTGGAATGTGATGGTGGATTCAGGCGGGCTAACTTGCAGTACTGGTGCATCCACCTTGCTCTGATGGAACAAACATGGACAGAATTATTTGAACTATCTTTGTACAATTTCAAGTTAAACTTGTAACATAGAATACGCTATTGTTTCAAACATTTGACACACACCACTTCTCATCCTACACCTTTGACCTAATTAGCTTTTGGAATGCTAATTCAAGTGTTATCTGAAGTTGAACTCTTAATATAAAAGTGCATGAAAATTCTTTTTAGACAATGTGCACCAACACAACTCACCTGTATTTAGACATATCTGTGTACCAACCCAACTAACACCATCATGACTCACCTGTGTTTCTGAGACATTTGGTCACTATCATGACCATCATGATATCATCACCTGTACTGTGACATATCTGTGCACCAATATAGCTCACCTGTATTTAGAAATTCCTGGCTCACTTGTATTGAGACATATCTGCAACCAACATAACACCTGTATTGAGACAAATCTGTGCACCAACATGGCTCACCTGTATTGAGACATATCTGTTCACCATCATGACTCATGTATTTAGAATATCTGTGCACCAACACAATTCACCTTTACTTAGACATATCAGTGCATCAATACGACTCACCTGTATTTAGACATATCTGTGCACCAATATTGCTTACCTGTATTCAGATGTATCTGTGCACCAACACAACTCACCTGTATTTAGAAATATTGGTACACTAACCCAACTCACCTGTATTTAGACATATCTGTGCACCAACACAACTCACCTGTATTTAGAAATATTGGTACACTAACCCAACTCACCTGTATTTAGACATATGTGTGCACCAACACAACTCACCTGTATTTAGAAATATTGGTACACTAACCCAACTCACCTGTGTTTAGACATATCTGTGCACCAACACAACTCACCTGTATTTAGAAATATTGGTACACTAACCCAACTCACCTGTATTTAGACATCTGTGCACCAACACAACTCACCTCTATTTTGGTGGAGAGCTTCAGGAGGCTGAACATAGTCTGCATGTCAATGAGTGACTGTCGCACTTCACGGTAAACTGAGCCCAAAAAGTTGAGTGGCAAGGACAACTGGAAGAGCAGTCCGTTCACCATCACAAGGTCTCCAACTGTCATTGTACCTTGTAGGTAGAGAATTTTTTAAGCAAGTCTTTTTTTAAACCTAACAAAAATTAATTATTTTCACCTGCTATTTCCAAATTTGCTTTATTTATACTAAAGACCTTAAAAACAAAATAAAACCAAGTTATTGTTCCCCTGAAAATTCTACAAGATTTTTAACATTTCGGCATTATTTTGGAAATTTTTTTTATAAACTTTTACTAAACTGTTTGATATCATCTTGGAAAATGACATTGTCATGATTTAAGTTTATAGGCCAACTTCTTTGTGGATAAATATAGTGCAGAAATATTTAGGGAAAAGAATATACTAGGATTTGTTTACTTGGTTTTAATTGTTTACTTTGTTTACTTGGTTTTAATTCAATGACTAAAATGACAGTTTTAGATTGACAATGTGAGATTGTCTGGGTTATGAATAATAATCTCTCAAAAGTTGAATATTACAAACTTATTATGTAATAAAGTTTAGAACATCTACATGTTTACATTCTTTAAGTTATTTATGTTTGCAAGATTATGACATCATCATTTATTTGTTTAGTTATTTATGTTTGCAAGATTAGGACATCTTCATGTTTACATTTTTTGTTTAGTTATTTATGTTTGCAAGATTATGACATGTACATGTTTACACTGTTTAGTTATTTATGTTTGCAAGATTAGGACATCTACATGTTTACACTGTTTAGTTATTTATGTTTGCAAGACTATGACATCTTCATGTTTACATTTTTTGTTTAGTTATTTATGTTTGCAAGATTATGACATCTACATGTTTACACTGTTTAGTTATTTATGTTGCAAGATTAGGACATCTACATGTTTACACTGTTTAGTTATTTATGTTTGCAAGATTAGGACATCTACGTGTTTACACTGTTTAGTTATTTATGTTTGCAAGATTAGGATGCATATCACCATCAATAGAATTAAAATGACAGTTATATGCACAGAGGGGTGATCAAGTTAAATACAATGAACTTGCAGAGGTGCAGATACAATTCCATACAGTTAACAGTATATATTAATTTAATCAGTGCTTACCCAGGAGGGGGAAGATATATGAGTAGTTCACAAAGTCTAGGGAGACTACTAGAAATGAGTAGTTCACAAGGTCTAGGGAGACTACTAGAGATAAATGAGTAGGGCACAAAGTCTAGGGAGACTACTAGAGATAAATGAGTAGGGCACAAAGTCTAGGGAGACTACTAGAGATAAATTAGTAGTTCACAAGGTCTAGGGAGACTAGAGAAAAATGAATAGGGCACAAGGTCTAGGGAGACTACTAGAGATAAATGAGTAGGGCACAAGGTCTAGGGAGACTACTAGAGATAAATGAGTAGGGCACAAAGTTGAGGATGACTATTGGAGATAAATGACTAATGGAGTAAGGCACAAGGTCTAGGAAGACTATGGGTTAGGGACTGACAGTAACACACAAATGTTCCTATCTGTGAGTCAGAGACATTAAGGAAGGCAAGTTAAGTGCATTAATATTAATTATAGATTGATTGTACATTCATATAATGGTATTGATAGCATCATTCATTCACTGAGAGTAATTTCATTACATAACTTATGTTTTCATAAAATTAATCAGTGGATTGTAGCTTAGCAACAAATATATCAATGCTTAAATTTTGATCAGAGCATAATAATTATAATTTATTTTAAAGTTTAGTTTCAAACTCTTCAGACGAAAAATAAAATGATATTTCTATTTTGATTTATCACTGTGAAGTAGATGGGGACCTAGAGTGGTAGTACCCGGGTCATAAACATGAGGACAATGCTGACGAATGACGATGATGGACGGCAGTCATGGCAACAGAGATGATAATATGCTTGGTTGTTGTTAACTGTCTTTATTTGCAGCTAGACCCAAACACCCATTCAAACCACACACGCTCTTTATATTCTACGGGAGCGATCTTCCTTGAAGCCCATGGAGGCAGAAAATAAAAATCTAGTGTAAAAGGCTTCTAAAAATAACTTCTTTGTTTCTTTACATCCTTTCATAGATCAATTATTGCTAAATGCCTAAGAAATATATAACAAATCAAATATACAATAAAACTACCATAATCAAACTTTAATAAACAAATCTTTCCTAATATATAATCTAAACATTTAGACCTATAATAAAATAAAATCTGTGTTGGTGGGCTGTAGGAAAAGCATTCACACAGTATATTTGATCTAATACACATACAAGTTATCTAATACAGGTACATTATAATTGTTATGTGATAATTACTTAAAAGTTCATAATTTGAGTGCTTGGAACAGAATGAAAACTAGATTACAGATAGACTACGAAAGATAGATCAATTTTCAGGGATGTGGTTTGGACTACATTTTGCTCATTCAGTTGAGTCTCACAAACTACATCTTATAATTTTGGACTTTCTCAAATAATGTTCTCCCTTTCTGTGTTTTAATTAACACTAATCAGTTCTAATTAATTAATGATTTATAAATATTACTAGCTATGTATTCGGCTGCATTTACAACAAAATTATATTATTGTTAAAATCACCAAAACAAAATCTGATGGAAAAATCCTTTCATTTCATCATTTTTTCCTCAAAGAATCCATTTCATTCCTAAGCCATTATGCTAAGCACACCAAATCTGGTTAAATAAAAACATCAAGGACCCACAAACGTTTACCTGCTATGATATATTGATCATGATAATTGCAATGCCTACACTGAAGATGGTATTTTAATCCCAAAAGCACATACCTACCATGATATTCTGACAGCCAAGATCATGATAGGTGCCATGCCCACAATCAAGATGGTATTTTAACCCCTACCGCACTTACCTGCCATGATATTTTGACTAGCCAAAATCATGATAGCTGCCATGCCCACACTGAAGATGGCATTTTGACCCCAGTTGAGTAGAGCTAGGCTAGTGGTAGTCTTTAATGAAGCATGCTCATACTTCTGTAGCTGCATGTCATACTTTTCTGCCTCATACTTTTCATTATTGAAATACTGCAACGAGGATGGACATATTTTTTGAAAGTCTGCATAGGAAATTACAATACTAAAGATATCATTCACAGGGGGAGTTAAAACAACAAAATTTATCCATAAAGAACTCATTTTCAGTAGTTAAATGTGAAAACAAAGTTCATTCTATTTTTTAAAATGCACATTGACTTCAACATTAAATAAAAAAGAAAACAAATAGTAAACTATACAAATGTAGCACTGCCTGCAAAAAGCCCTTTGACAAGATTCAGATGTAGTTTTATTTATAAACACAATAACACTGACTGCAGTAAGCTCAGTGACAAGAAACTAGATATAATAAGTTTATTGTACACATAATGAACTGTCCCCCCACATAAAAAAAACTATGACAAGGTACTATGTGAATTGTACGCAGATAGCACTGTCTATAGCAAACCCCATGACAAGGTACTAGAAGTAAATTTGTTGTACATATGCGTGTAAACTAGAACACTGTAATATTTTGTCAAATGCCATTAATACGTAAATTAAATAAAATAATTTTTTAATGTAAGTTATGTTTTCTTTAATACTTACTGGACAAGCATAGAATATGCACAAGTTACAGGTACAAGCCAGAGCATGGGTTTACACCCTTAATTAAGAGAAGAGAGATGGGAATAGTTTTCACTAAACTGTGTGACTGTGATATAAGATATACATTTAATACTTGAGTCTTGCATGAAAGAGTCACTATCCTCTAATGCAGGGGTCGGGAACCTATGGCTCGCATTATATGTGATATATATATATTATATATATATATAATGGATGTATCTCTATTGATGGCTGCATCTGGCTCGCAGACAAATGTTCGGTTATAAAACAAATGTTTCTTTAGACTCCTTTGATCTACATATTAATTGCATATCAATATTTCATTCTACAAATGAGCTAAAGTCTACTGCAGCTCAGCATCAGAAGTGGTAAAGGAGATAAACTTCGCGACCTAAGAGAGTGCAAGCTAGTCAGCAGCAAATCCGTGTTTGGACCCAACAAGGTGACTGGAATTCGGCTAGCTTTGCTGGCGTTTTAGCTATTGTGAGAAACGGAAAGCCATTCACAGATGGGGAGTATGCCAAAGCATTCAAGCTTGATGTTGCCAATGAACTTTTTGATGACTTTTCGGATAAGGACAAAATAATTAAATGGATAAAAGACATGCCTCTGTTGGCAAGAACTGTTCACGATCGTAGCATCATGATGTCAAATCAAATTGAGGCAATGCAAGTGAAGGACATACATGTGGCACCATTTATTTCTCTCGCTTTGGATGAGTCAACAGACGTCAGTAATTTATCCCAGTTCAGCATGGTTGCAAGGTATGTTGTCGGTGATACACTACATGAGGAAAGTCTTGCTGTTTTGTCTATGAAAGGCACAACAAGAGGGCAGGATTTATTCGAGTCCTTCACTGAGTTCGCTAAAGAAAAAATCTACCGATGGATAAACTTGTTTCAGTGTGTACTGATGGTGCTCCATGCATGGTGGGGAAAAACAGAAGATTTGTTGCTCTTCTTTGTGAGCATGAAAACAGACGCATCATAAGCTTTCATTGCATCCTACATCAGGAGGCGCTTCGTGCTCAGATGTGTGGCGATGTCGCTGGTGGTTCGGGTAGTCAACTTTATTGTTGCCCAAGCATTAAATGATCACCAGTTTAAACACTGCTTGATGAGGTTGGGAATAATTATCCTGGTCTGCTTCTGCACAGCAATGTGCATTGGTTGTCAAGGGGGAAGGTGCTCAGCCGATTTGCGGCTTGTCTGAGTGAAATCCGGACTTTTCTTGAAAAATGTTGAGCATCCTGAGTTAGCTGACACTGAGTGGCTCCTAAGTTCTATTATCTTGTAGACATGACTGAACATCTAAATCAGCTCAATGTGAAAATGCAAGGCGTTGGAAATACAATCTTATCCCTGCAACAAGCAGTGTTTGCATTTGAAAACAAGCTAGAACTCTTCATCGCCGACATTGAAACAGGTCGTTTACTACACTTTGAAAAACTGGGAGAGTTCAAAGATACGTGCACATCAAGTGACCCTGCTCAACATCTTAATCTTCAGCAGCTAGCAGGCTTCACGTCTAATCTCCTGCAGTCATTTAAAGTGCGCTTTGGCGAATTTCGCGAGCACACCTGTCTTTTAAGTTCATCACCCATCCACACGAGTGTGCAGTGGACAGCACTGACCTGAGTTGCATCCCCGGTGTCTCCGTCAGAGATTTTGAGCTCCGAGCTGCTGACCTGAAGGCCTCAGACATGTGGGTGAATAAGTTCAAGTCACTGAATGAAGATTTGGAAAGACTTGCATGACAACAAGCAGAGTTGGCGAGCCAGCACAATGTCGGCAGAATTGAAAAAAAAACTTCAACACGCAGACCAGCTGATTGTCAAAACTTGGAACGTGCTTCCCGTCACATACCACACATTGCAGCATGTGAGTATTGCTGTACTGACAATGTTTGGCTCTACGTATGCATGCGAGCAGTCTTTCTCACATCTAAAGAACATTAAGACCAACCTGCGATCACGTTTAACGGATGGAAGTCTCAACGCCTGCATGAAGCTTAACCTCACCACGTATCAACCAGATTACAAAGCCATCAGCAAAGCCATGCAGCACCAGAAGTCACATTAATGGAAATACTCATTATTGATTAGCAACAGCATAACAATGTTATTAAAAACAATTCAGAACATAATTATTGTACTTTTAGTGTTGAAATTACACAAAATGCACACATTTACTTGAATTTTTAGTTTTAAACATAATGTATGGCTCTCATAGAATTACTTTTCAAAATATGTGGTGTCCATGGCTCTCTCAGACAAAAAGGTTCCCGACCTCTGCTCTAATGAAACTAGCAAATTGGTGATAATGATTATTAAATGCCCCGATCGGGCAGTCTATTCTTTTGCCGGGGAAAAAAATAGATCTATTACTGAAGAAAGTAATTTTGTAGATTCAAAAAAAAAAAGCATACTTCACTAATTTTGCATGCAAATGCTAAGCAACCAATTAAGAGTTTTAAAAAGAAGCAGTCTGCAATGATTACTAAATTCCTGTCATAGAAAAGGGAATTTTATTCTATTTCTAAACTGGTCTAATAATTTGTCATGTTTTTGTATGAAGATACATTAAGACCATCAAAATGTCTGAATAGTAAATGACACTATTTACTTCAACAATCAATTGAAAGAGTCAGACAATCTGCTAAAGAGATAAAGGGAATCTAAATGTTCAACATCTCACCAGAAGCAAAACACATTTCACATGACCTGATAAAAATGTTCTAATGGCTACAATGCATGTCAATGCTGAAAGATTTCCTTCAAAATGCTGATTTGATAAGGTCCAAGAATATAATGCTACCAATTCTGGATTTGGATAAAAGACAGGCTGTCTATATGTTTGATCTGACTGGCATTTAAAAAAAATAAAATTTCTAAAACATACTCTAGCAACACTTATCTACACCTCCCAAATGAATGGAATTATCAAAATCATAAAGGAGTTCACCAACTGTCTGATTAAATCCATTATACTGAACTCTTATGGTTCCTCAAAGAGACTGAGAATCATGTGGAGCATGAATCAAAAGGCAGGGAGCCATCACCCAATGATCTAGAATCACTTAGCTCCTCAAGTGTGTCAATAGGCAACACCAGATGTTCACATGTGCTTGTACTTTCTGCAGGAGGGCAACCCAGCATCAACCTCCAAATGATATTGTTTTCACTTGAAAACTTCCTCTGAGTGGTGCCAGAACCACCCTCACACACAAAACAACAACAACAACATGCAACCCTCTACTCTCATATACTCTTCTCGATGATAACCAAAGGAATAAAAGATTTCTGATTAGACTTAGTGCTAACCAACGGTTATTTTGCACTTTCCATCTGCTCATGTACAATAGTACACAGCTATTTTGTTCAGCAGGAGAGTCTAACAGCTCAAGTGTAAACAACTAAAATGAAAGGAAAATATCTTACCTTGTCTAGGAGGGACACAAAAGGATGATAGGAATGAAATGACTTCAAGCAACCAACAAAATGATGTGGTAGAGAACTTATGCTCTTCAAAAAACTTGAAATACATAGCCTTGACTCCTTGACTTGACAAGATGCATGCTTATGCCAAAACCAAAGCCAAAAAAAATATACTAAAGGGGAAACTGCTCATGGTGAAATCTCTTTCCTTTGTCTCCCTATTCATAATTTTATTGCATGCTTGTCCAGTTATATGATGGAAAATGACAAACAGAATAGTTGTTTCAGATCACTTACCTTAACAGTTTCATAATTTATAAGAGAATCAATAGCTTTGTTTCCAGCCTCAGCATCAGCTTTGTTCATCATCACTCGAAATTTGGTCCTTAAAACAAACAACAAAAAGCATAAGTTTTTTATTTGTTCATCATCACTCGAAATTTGGTCCTTAAAACAAACAAAAAGCATAAGTTTTGTATTTGTTCATCATCATTCAAAATTTGGTCCTTACAACAAATAACAAATAGTATTTTTGTTATTTCTGCATCATCACTCAAAATGTGGTCCTTACAAATAAAAAGCATAAGGTTTTATTTGTTTATCATCACTTGAAATTTGGTTCTTACTATAAATAATAAATATTATTTTTTTATTTGTGCATCATCACTCAAAATTTGGTTCTTAACAACAAATAACAAGCATTATTTTTAAAAAAATTGTTATTCATCACTTGACATTTGTGACCTGTCACCACAAAAAGATACTTAAGTCGCGCAAGGCTAAGCCAAGAAAGACGGCAAAAACGAAGGTGGGGGTCTACATGGGTGAAATTGAGATTTTCATTTTAGCGTGTTCCCAAACCATCGAACAACAAATTACTAGCGTGTTTTTCCTTAATTCGAACTAGAAATAGCTTTATTATTATTTTTTTGTGACCTACTGTCTAACTTCGAAGGAAAAATATGGCCCCAAAGTGCTATAATCTGATGATCATAGACGGTAGAATCCCTGGCTGAACCTCATCATGTTGTATATCAGAATGCTCAGGAAAAAGCCTAGTTTTATGCTGACGACACTGGTTATTTATAACGTCTAATCAGAATGTTTTACAAGGCTGTGCTTGGCGTAAACAAAGTGAAAAGCGTCAGCCAATCCGCAGACAGTTTATCAAAGCTTGCTATAAGTTACCAAGCATGCTCTCATAAAAAGACGGTCGCGATTGGTTGAAGTGCACACAAGGGAGACAGTTTCGTCCTGTAATGCGTAATGTAAACATGGAGAAACGAATCGCTAATTTGTTGAATTCATGTAAAGAAAGCAACATCTTAGAAAAAGAAAGCATTCAGATTAAAGATTTGATATCTGATTATTTTGCTAATGAGGATGTAGCTGATGGATTTTCATCTGAAAGTGACACGGACAGCGAATCGCGTGATCGAACAACGAAAAAGACGAAGCAGACGACAGCTGACGATAACTGACTGTGCACTGAAGTGAAAGGTGTGCTATAATTACTGGATTATTTAAAAGATATTTTTTTTAAGAATGTGAAAGTAATGCAGCTTTAATCTGTGATTTATTTAGTGGAGCTAGCATCAGATTTAGAAAGAGGTATCAATTCAATATTATGCCTTAATTTTAGAATATTCTGTGAGCCACAATAATCATTCTCGCATACAGAAATTCTAATCGTTATGGCTTAAAAAGACTGTTGTCTGTAAATGATGTAACAATATATTTGTTGTTTATAGTTATTACAGTGTTAGCTATTGTGTCTTCTTCAACTCTGATTGCAAATGAAGCAGATTAATATATGGTTGCTAAGGAAAAACCTCTCAGAAATGTGTTCAATCTTTGAGGCCGATTTTCTCAAAATGGCCGTCCGGACAGTAGTGCACTTCAAACAAACATAACTTTTCCATATTTTGTCCTACACTCTTTATTTTTATATCAACAGAAAGCCCTTTCAATTTTCTTTCTATTGATATATATATCTCAATACCCCCAAAATCCGACTTAAGTATCTTTTTGTGGTGACAGGTCACATTTGGTCTTTACAACAAATAACAGGCATTATTTTTTCACTGCTATTTTATCATTTAATTAACTTTGGTCCTATCAGCAAATTACAAGCATTACTTTTTCACTTCTATTTTATCAATTCATTAAATTTGGTCCTATCAGCAAATTACAAGCATTACTTTTTCACTTCTATTTTATCAATTCATTAAATTTGGTCCTATCAGCAAATTACAAGCATTACTTTTTCACTTCTATTTTATCAACTCATTCAATTTGGTCCTAACAGAAAATTAAAAGCATTACTTTTTCACTGACATTTTTGATCATTTCATTAAATTTGGTCCTAACAACAAATAACAAGCATTATTTTTTCATTGCTATTTTATTTTTCAATATGACCTTTCTTGAATCTGACTTTTCATACTAATCACAAAATCTTACCTTCACTTGTAATAATGTGAATCATTACTTTATATCAACTGCATTAAATTATTATCAGCAACAAGTCATTTGCAAAAATAAATTTCTGCCATTTGTGATAATGAGCTTGAATCATTACACTGTACCAACTACTTTGCATTAGAATCAGCAATAAGCCATTCGTGAAAACAATTTATCACCACTGTGAAATAATAAGTGTGAATCATTACAATGTACCAACTGCATTACATTATTATCAGCAACAAAGAATTTGTAAAAACAACTTACCGCCATTGAGTAATAATTAATGTGAATGCTGTGTAAGCTCCAATGCAGCCTAGAGTCACCAGAGCAAACTGTCCTCCACACTTGTAATACTGTACAGATTAACAATAGCAGTACAACAGGATGCGCTGAATAATATATTCATTTCCACTGTAACTTAATATCTGTCAACATTAATATTCTCAGACAATTATCTGACTTTCTCATTTAATAAACTATCTGCTCAAAATCTGAGTAAAATGGTATAACAGAAATAATCGAACAAAGTGATATTGTGGCAGATTATCTCCCCTGGAATATGAAATGCATGCATTTGTGCCAGTATACATACGTGTAAATGTACGCACAACTGTAAATAAAACACGTTACATTCATGGCACTGAAAGACTAAAAACATAACTGCAATCATTACATGAAAAGTGGTGAAAATCTTGTAGCAGTTAAACTGTTAATTACATTTTTGCCCAAAACTTACATTTTAAATAATGAATTATCAACTGCTAAATATGCAACTTTCCCTTATTTCTAGAACTATTAGATCACAAGAGTAGTACTTATAATTCTCTTTAAAGTCTCTTTTAAGTTCCATAAAGATTTCTTTCCTATCTGTTAAAAGAATAAAAATAAAATTAACAAAATAATCCCAGAATTAATAAAACAATTAAAAAACAAAATAAAACAGTGAGTGTGCAAGAATTCTGACATTTTAATCAAATGTGGAAAGAAAAGATCAGCAGTCTTGATTCTACGAATGGGAATTACTCATTTCGTAAGGATTTATTCTCATCTATGGCTAAACTAGATTCCATTTCACTTATCTTGAACATGGAAAAGTTACAACAGTTTGCTGGCAAGATTCATTTGGTCAATACAATAATCAACATTTTCTTTGAGTGTAAAGGAATTCTAAGAGTACAGTATTCAAATTGAGTGACTCACCATAATGGCACTAACAAGCGAAACTTCAAATACTGTTGGGACAATGTTGAAGACTAGAGCACTAAGAACAAAATTGATGCCTCTGAAACAGATAAGAAGTATAAAATGTTATTATTTTATAGATTGTTTTTGGTAAAATTAAAATAATATAAAACTAGACTTCTTTAATTATTTAGTTTCATATCATCATGTAAGCAAATACTTTGCAAGCATGCCTGTGTGTGTGTGTGGTTTGTTCAAATATGTATGTCTGCTTGCCTGTGTGAGAAAGAAATGTATGACAACTTATTCTTCAACAGAAATGTTCAAAGTAAAAGTTGTGACTGACACAAAGCTCAGGGAGTACATTTCTTTGTAGTACATGCCTGTCAGAAATAAATAGTCAGGGTTTATTTATTTTGAAAAACTATCCAATGAAGTAATTATCATCTAAAAGCAAAATATATACAGAATGAATTCAAAGACAATAACAGCATTTTTATTTTGAGTTTGTAATAATATGTATCATTAATTCAAATCAAAGTAATGTACAAATGTCAAAGTTGTTCAGTATAACATATTTTAAATATCATAGTACGCTAACCTGGTTCCTTTGTCAATAGCCTTGGACAGAATACCATGACGTAATATTAAATTGTTTTAAATGTCAAAATACACTAACCTGGTTCCTCTGTCAATAGCCTTGGACAGAATACCATGACATAATATTAAATTGTTTTAAATGTCAAAATACGCTAACCTGGTTCCTCTGTCAATAGGCTTGGACAGAGTATGAATCTGGTGTGACATAACATTTAACTTTTTGTAAATATCTAAGAAAGCTTAAATAGTTCACTAACCTGGTTCCTCTGTCAATAGCCTTGGACAGAGCACCAGTCTGCCGTGATAAGTGAAAATTGAGGTCTAGGGAGTGCAGGTGGAGGAAAACATTTCTTGCAACATGCCGAATAGAACTCTGAGCAACTTTGCCAAAAACTGCGTTGCGAAGCTCATTAAATCCTGCTGCAGTTGCTCTGGCAATACCATCTAGAAATGGAAACTATTTAACTGAACAATCAGCTGATGTTTGTCTTTCAAGAACACAGCAAAAATTCAATAAGACAGGCTGTTAGTGTTAATTAATTTATGTTTAGTGATTCTATGTTTCTGAGGTACCTGATACTGGAAATTTAAAAATGCACACAAGTTGAAAATAAAGTATATTACAAAATAATGCTTAATAATTCAAGAAAGAAATATAAAATCAATGCTCATGATTTTAAGACAGAAGTGGCAAATTGTGATTCCATCATACAATCAAGTGTGTCTACATCAACAGAATCAGCCTGCACCTTACACAAAGCTAAGCTAATTCCCAAGGCGACTGTGACAAACGAGGCAAGTGGTAATTCCAAAGGTGACTGTGACAAACGAGGCAAGAGCTAATTCCAAAGGTGACTGTGACAAACAAGGCAAGAGCTAATTCCAAAGATGACTGTGACAAACAAGGCAAGAGCTAATTCCAAAGGTGACTGTGACAAACTAGGCAAGAGCTAATTCCAAAGGTGACTGTGACAAACAAGGCAAGAGCTAATTCCAAAGATGACTGTGACAAACGAGGCAAGAGCTAATTCCAAAGGTGACTGTGACAAACGAGGCAAAAGCTAATTCCAAAGGTGACTGTGACAAATGAGGCAAAAGCTAATTCCAAAGGTGACTGTGAAAACCAGGCAAGAGCTAATTCCAAAGGTGACTGTGACAAACAAGGCAAGAGCTAATTCCAAAGGTGACTGTGACAAACAAGGCAAAAGCTAATTCCAAAGGTGACTGTGACAAATGAGGCAAAAGCTAATTCCAAAGGTGACTGTGACAAATGAGGCAAAAGCTAATTCCAAAGGTGACTGTGAAAACCAGGCAAGAGCTAATTCCAAAGGTGACTGTGACAAACCAGGCAAGAGCAGAGAGCAAACCTGAACATCCTACCATTTCATACAATTCTTACTAAAAGTATTTTTTATTTGAGATGTAAATTCATTTTTGAAACTGCATGCCAGCAATTAATGGTTAGATTGGCATTTGCAAGCAGTGATTCTTCTTGCCATCAGTATTTGCTTTTGTCATCAAACTTTTTTAAAATCTTCTTACCATCAGCTTTTGCATTCTTCATAAAACTTCAAAAAAATCTTCTTACCAATCAGTGCTTGCTTTCTTCATAAAACTTTGTAAAAATCTCCTTATCTAAGTGTGGGTATAAAAAAGGAAACTGTGTTTGTCACACTTCTTCTTGTTTGCTGTCTGGTTGTTTGTTGGACAATTAATGCATGAACTGTAGATTTGCATTAACTGTTGTTGAGAGAGATGGCCTGTTGCTGTGGGTTTTATTCCAAAGGGGAGATGAACACTAATTTTGTGGATCTAAAGTTTAATGATTCTCCACGCAATGACATCTTGTTATCGACTCCCATATCTAAGGTAATGCAAAAGCACTTCTTGACTTAATTACTTGTCTTATCTCTTTGGGTTCCCTGTGGAACAAAGGGCCTCAAAGAACTTCTTACTACTGGTACAATATTTAGATGCTACCCTTCCTTCTTCTGAGAAGTATACATGCTGTTACTATTTGTCCAGTTAGAACTCTGTGAATATTTATACATTTTTCAAACATATGACAAGGTATTTTATTCAGCTGAAGGAAAATTAATAGACACTTGTCTTTGGTCAGTATTTTCAATTTCTTCAAACTCTGAGAAGGTATTTTGATCAAGCTGAAGGAAAATTTAATGGATACTGGCTTGGTGAACATTTCAAATTCTTCAAACATCTGAAAAGGAATTTCTACCAAGGTCAAGGAGAATTAATGAACACTGGCTAGGGCAGTAATAAAGAATTCTCTAGTCAACAGGGTTTGAGGCAATCCATCAGCATGAAGTGCACTTATTTTTGTTCTTGATAGTAAACCAGCACTCTTGAAAGAAATACAAATTTTACAACATCTAAGTGATTAGAATGGATGTAAAATGTTAAAGATACTAAGGGAAGAAGAGATTGGCTAAATGTCAATTCCAGTAAGGTTGGGGGCAGAGAGTACAGTAAACTAATAAAATATTATTTGAATTCAGGAGATAGACAAAATGGCATGTTAAAAAATAATACTTATGTAAATGTTGCTATAAAATATGGGATACAAAAGGATGGTTTTTAAAATAGAATAAAAAGTACATGTATAAAATATGGATACAAAAGGGTGGTTGTTAAAAAAGAATGATGCCAAGAAATAAAAGAAACGAGGGGGCTGCTATAATAAAATGATGCAAGAGCCTCTGGCTGAGATTATTTGCATTATAGAATTAGATAATATATTCTTAAAGAACAGAAGTCTTCACGGCCACTTGGCAGTGACATTGTGAAAAGTGTTGGAAGGATGGTTGTCTATAATTAAACAGCCTGACAATGCATTCTTACAGACCACAGGACAACTGAGCACTTACAGCTGATCATAATGGCAGTGGCAGCTGTG
Source organism: Sinotaia quadrata (assembly GCA_028829895.1). Classification (NCBI taxonomy): domain Eukaryota; kingdom Metazoa; phylum Mollusca; class Gastropoda; order Architaenioglossa; family Viviparidae; genus Sinotaia; species Sinotaia quadrata. Next base: position 28,008,114 of record CM054181.1, read on the forward strand.
AAAAGTGTGTTGGAGGGATCACTCATGTGCAACCAATTAGCTGGACTGTTCAGGTAGTCAACTGCATACTTAAAGATGAATGGAACTTGAACATTCACCATCTAAAACACATTATTTGTAATTAAAAAACACAACAACTGATAAGCAAACCTTATGTTTTTACTTTATTTGGTTACAAAGCATCAAGTGTGAAGTGTGTGTGTTTAAAATATAGAACATTCAAACATTCAAAAACACAATATTTGTCATTAAAAAACAAAAACAATTGACAAGCAAACCTGTTTTATTTGATTACAAAATCATCTTGTATGAAATGTGGGCTTAAAATACCAGATGTGCATTCTTTTTAATAAATACATGAAGGCAAAGGACATTGCAATTTCTTAATCCAAACTCTTTTCTCAATACATAGTAATGGTTATCTTAAATTACAAAATCAGAAAGCAGATTCAGTTTAAAAAATGAACACAGACTATCAGTCATAAAAAAAGTAATGAAGATGCATATAACAGAAATTATTCAGATGTACTAATACAAATCTCCTTACTGTTTGATACTGTTTTGTTACTGCCCACATATGGTTATTGCAGATTTTTCCTGAAAACAGACTATTTTTCTGGGTGGCAAGCAGTCTGAATCAGACTCTAATGGGTTCTTTATAACAGTTATCTGAACAGTTCTTCAACTGCAGATTAGTAATATGTATTCAGATCAAACATCAAACATGTTCCTTGCTGTCAAGCAATAATTTGAATTTTATTTATAAAAAAAAAATATAAAACATGAAAACTTATTTAAAAATTCTACCAATCAGCAAATTATAGATTTAATAAACTATAATATACTGAGTGTGGCATCAAGTTATTTTATTGAATATTTAATTTTAAAAATCTTGCAATCTGAATTCTTGTTGTAGGAATATATTTTTAAACATCATGTAGGATAAAAAAAAATATATTTTTTTTAATTTCAAGAGTACTTTTGTATATGTATGACAGTTATGCACCCATGTTTGCAGACAACTGTACACTTCATCTATAAGACACTATGCCACTATGTTTTAAAGAATCTGATTACCAATCTTGAAGCAAAAAATTTTCGGCATTAATAGTCTTCTTGCACAAAGATAAAAACATTTCTCTGCAAAGAATGCTTTTATGATACATTGCATGATCCCGACAGTTTACCTTAGAACCTACAAGGAGAGTCATTGCAACTATAACTCTGACTTTGATTCCAGGGCTGTCTTTGGGCCATAGGTAGGCCGCCATAGACCTCACAATTTCTGTACCAGTGACAGGTTTGGTTTCTGATAAGCCTTGAAGATCCTGAGGGCTTAGGGTTGATGCACCAGGGTGCCATTGTCTGTGTGGGAAAAGTCGTTGGTATAACTGAAATCAGTCAAATAACATTATGATAGGTAGCAAAATCAGTAACAATTAGGATTGTATTGTTAGAATCATTTTACAATTGAAAAAAGTTAAATTAAAATAATCTAAAAATTCACAAACGGCTTAAATAAATAAAATGTGTAATTTTAAATACAATCATTGTTAATTTATCATTATCATTTCTTATCACACTTTGTGAAGAAGGCAACCAAACTTTCTGGATCAAACTGGATTTATTTAAGACCTGATTTTATGTTTGTTTCAGAGCAACATTAGCTGCAACTTCTAGACAAGTTGTCATTGACACAGTTATTTATCCCTAAATATAATAATAGAAGAAGAAATTACAATATAAATTATTAAGAATGCATACTAAAATTTTATATTGCATAGATAAATATTTATTGATTGATTTCATCCCACAAATATGTGGAGTAATATATGAAACATAAGATTAAAAAAATGCATAAGAGAGACATGAAGAAAAGACTAGACTGTTTAGAACAAATCTGAATATTATGAGTCTCTGCTATAAGAGCATTATATTGTGTTACAGCAAACCATCTTAGAATCTAATAATATTCACGATAATTAAGCAGAAGCACATAAGATCAAAGGATGAACTAAAAACTAAATATTCACAATTGCTTCTTTTTAAGTGTAATTTTCAAATTATCTTTTTTTTTTTGTTAATGTAACATTTCAATTATGCCTAAATGAATCTGAACTTCATTGCTCAATATATGAAAGCATTAAGAATACGCATACAGTTCATTACCATAATCATATTTCAAAGTAAGCACATTCATGGTTGCTCACACCACAAACATACATATGCCTCTATCAATCTGCACAGGTATATATATATCAGATTAAAAGGCACTGTTGTAATGTTCTTTTGTCAACTTTTATTTTTAAACTTCTTCCAAAGATAAAAGCCCAAACTCAAAATAAAATAAGAATAAACTGTAAATATTAAAAAAAATATGATGCAAGTGTTGCCAGCAGTTCTCAGTTGATAATATCAAGTACAGAAACATAGTAGGCGACAATAAACGGTTTTAGTTGATGAGCATAAATTTATGATGTACATTTTTCAAATGTCCAGAATCAGGATATCTATAATTTTGTCAAATTTTAAAGCAAAAGGTTTTGCAAGCTATATTAGCATATATACTTATATTTCATATAAAACAATCTGTCTTTATCTCCCCCCCCCCCATTAAAATAATTATTACAAGGTATTAAACTTGCACAGAGTAAATCTGAATTTGGATAAATATTGGTTTAGTTTATATATAGTAACTGAACTGAGGCTCAGAAAAACATGCAGGTGAAACAGTTATGTGTAAAATTTACATTTGTAAATTCAAAGGGGTTGTGGAGAGGTTACCCCTCTCAGAATGGTTTCCTCCTCTCAAAGATCTACAGATGAAATATTGAAATCTACTGAATATTGATTTGTTAACTTGTTATATACACTCAAGGACAGCTACATGGATAATTAATTAAAGGGAAACATTGGAAATCCAGTACAATTAATGCAAGGATTTCATCTGATTGCAAGTGTCTAGATTTGTAGATTTTGAAATTAAACTAGTGGGCAGTACAATCTTAAATATATGAATCTATTTAAGTTTTAAAATGTATAGGTATATTGCTGTAAAATTACACTGTTATCTGTTAATAAAATATGATACAGAAATACATAAAGTGACAAAAGTAGCATGCATGAAAGTTCTGGAACACTCTTTGTGATATGTTTTGATAGTGCATAATAAGTTCTGGACAATTCTTCATGGTGTGCTTTGTGAGCACAAAGATTCTGGAATAGTTGTGTAATGTGCCTAGAAGGGGTATGTTGGGCTGTCATCAAATAAGAAATTGACTTGTTGCAAACAGTGTGATTGTGAACATGTTCTAGTGACAGCTGCCATCATGGAAAACTATGTACATTGTCTATAATCATCTCTCTGAAGCTCCACTCTCATGTCTATAATGAATTATATCTATGAACTTGATTATATACATATGTTAATTTGACTGCTGATGTCTATGCTAGGATAACCGAATGAGTGTCCAAAGTTTAATCAAACGTAAAGTGATTTAAATGTCAATGCTTTTTGATTATATTCATATGTTGTAATTTGACTGTTGATTTAATAAATTTATTGTTAGATTTATTAATCTTCTTGCACACCTTATGTTGGAGTAGTAATGGGTGGATGGGGGCTCGTTAAATATAAATAAAAGATGGATTTTGATTATTCCTTTAGGAAGAAGTTTCCACCTGCAGAAACATTATCATTATGCAACATTAAAACATCTATCCTATTATCTATATAAAGAGTTTTACGACACCCTTATAATCTGCCAAGTGAGAGATATGTTGGTCTTGTGGAAGAATTATTAATAATTATAATTAAGATTCTCGATCACTTGTACTGTTGTAGTTATGTGTTTATTTTTAAATAATATTTTCACACTAAATTTTTATAATTAATCTGTAGCTATAGTAAACAAATTAACTTGATCAATGACTAAATATAGTAAAATATAATGCTTCATCTCTATTATATTCTTAGGATCTGATTAGGTACTTCTGTAGCCTAAAAGAACTAATGTTTAGCAGAATCTGCCCTAACACAACAAACAAAAAGTCTAAAATAAAACCCTTGTATCAGTGTATTAATATTGTAACAATAATTTGTGTTTAATCAAATTCAATCAAAAAAAAAAATTATTTAAAACTATTGGGTAGTGATATATTTAAACCATATTACATGTAGCATGAAAAGGTTGTAACATTCATCTGATGCAGACACTTATCTCTGATGTAACAGTTCATGCCTAAGCTTATTTAATTTAGTCAAAGACTTCAAGATATCCCAGGACTCGTCTTTTTTCCTTTTCCACTTTAATTTTAAACCTTTAAAAAGTCTTTATTAAGCACTTTCCCATAGACATTGTAATTTGTATCAAATGCAATGTACCCTAATATAACAAATTAATAATATTTCTCCCAACTCATATTCAGTCTTGTTTCTAAGGGGCAATTGTCTGGCTGAACACCCACACAAAGCCATCACTCAGATAGCATTAACAGCAAGAGCTGCACAACTTCAAAACAGAAACTGTAAGTTTGTGTAATTAGAATGGCCAAACAAACATGAAAAATTCTGACTAACATAATGTGAAGATAAACTTAAAGGTTTAGACAGGTGATGATGTTGAAATAAAACATGGCATACCCGGTGAAACAATGAAGGCTTTGAGAACGTCAGGGTTTTTTTGCAGTCCTGTTGTCTTCCCAAATCCTTGTGCTGTTTACTCTAAAACATCAGTACCAAATGAGAAAGCATTATTAAACTAGCAAAAAGCTGTACTTCTAAATTTAGTTATTCATGATGACAGACATAGGAGCATACAAAAAGATAAAATATATATATGAAATACTGTATGTGTACATGTCTTTTCTTTAAATAAATGCAAACCAAGTGCTGATGCTTTGTTTTTAGAAAAGTAATTATACAAAAAATATTGTATTTTAAAAACTTAATACATATACTCCAATATTATAAAAAGATCTACTGTCAATTGAAATTTGGCAAAAGTAAGTCATCTGCTGCTGAACATTGCAAAAAATACACAGAAAGCCATCCCAGACCTTAACTTTTCCTATCCATATTATAGTTTTTCTTTCCTGAATTTAAAACTATTGTGGTGTATTGTGTTGCTTAAGTGTCTGCAAAAATTTGAAGTAGACTGTAGTCTATATCACACACAGCTTGAATTTAGATAGGAAAAAATGTTTCTCTTCATATTAGTTCATTTTATCATTCCCAACTTCTAAAACAATTTTCTCTATTATTAAAACTGATGGAATACATAATGATTAAGCCTGTTCATTATGTTGTTAGCAACCAAGTATTATATAAAAATAGCATATTTTTCCTTTTTGGAAATATTAATATATTTTGTTGTGATCAAGATAATTATTATATTTCCAACTTCCATATGTAGGCTAATTGTAAGTAATTACTATTTTTATAAGAAGTAAAAAACTGGGTTAAACTTGATCCAATAGTAATTTAGTATAGAAATTAAATAAACATATTGCATGACTAATCATCTTGTGTTGTACATCAGATGTACGTGTGTGTGTGTGTCTGTAAAAACAGTGAGAGAACTGTCAGTTCAATACTTCAAAATAACATATGAACTAAATAATTTCTAGGATCCTATTTTTGCTTTATAAAAAAATAATGGCTGATTTACACATTTATTTTAATAATTTCATCGATTTTTTTATTTGATACTATAGCTGCTGATTGCAATATTATACTTATAGTGTAGAAAATTACAAGCCGACTTTGACCTTTTGCATAATGCAAACACACCGATGAAATCGGAAAAGCGTGTGGCATCTTGCAGGTCTCAGACTACTAAGATTTCTATAAATGCATGTCTTCCCTAGTTTCTTCGTTAAAATATTACTTAAATTTGTCGCAGGCTGACCGCAGAAAACTACAAAAGCCATGATTCAAATGAAAGTTTTATTACTAATTTTACGGCTCAGCCATGATTTAAGATAAGTGCATTCTCCTACACAAATACAAAATACTAGAGTGTTCTCCCTTTAAATGTTGTCAACGGTTCTGTGTGTGTGTGCGCGCTTTAAAAAGAACAGATTACTATTTGTTAGGTTAAATATAATTAAAGTTGAAATTTAGGAAAATGGCCGCGATGTTTATGTTAATACGCCAAAGAATCATGGGAAGCGGTAGAAAACACTGTACAATCTTATGTAGCCGTGAAAAAAAGAAAAAATAAACGTTTCTAAATAGCGTCCCTCTAGGTTGAAAATGATCTTTCTTCTCGGGGGCTTGCAATCGAATGACAGTTTACTGGTCACATTCGACCACGGTCATGACAATAAGGACCTACCAGCAAAAGTTTATCGTTCCCTTTTTAAAAATAGATAAGCTACATAATTTTTTATTTTAATTTTAAAAGAGTTCAATGGTAACGTAAACAAACGTTGCTGTTTTTGCTTTTAAAAACAGAATAAATGTGTCATTTTCAAGCAATTTTCTCTCGAAGTTGATCTAGCTACCGAATTTGTGAACAATCTATATATACTAGTTTTTTGTAATTGGCTTTAGTTTTGTTTTAAAACATTAATTTTTAATCAGACCTTTTTTCTAATCTGATGTATTGACCCCTTTCTTTACACTGGCACAATACGAGAGTTCAGTCACGCCCGCAATTCATTTTTGAGGCATAAAAGAATGTAGCTATATTTAGTCCAGATAATTGTTTTTATTTATTTATTTTTAAAAAACAACAAATATTTTTTAAGTGTTGTGAACTTATATGCATATATAAACACACAAGCGCGCACATGTCTCTATATTGTGTGTGAACTTTATAAAACACAAATTATATAATTGCACGCAGAAATGTTGTATCTCCTACGCCTACACAGTAAAAATTAGAATGAAATCAGATATGTTATACATTTTAAGAAAATAATATGTATATGTCGCGTGTAATAATTCAGGTAAAATGGCTGTCGGATGTGTAGTTCGTGACTAACCTGTTCCACGGGTTACAATAACTTGTATCGTATTTTATGAACCGGTAAAAAATAATATAGTATTTTATGAAACTATAGTTTTGAGCAGTATTGATATTGTAGAATATGTTTATATAAAAGAACCATTTCATCTCTGGTGTCTGATCAGACGAAAAAGAAAATCGTCTGAACGTAATATCAGCATGGCTTAGCCTTAGACGGACTGGTAACACCCCAGTCTAACAAGTACATTTATATTTGATCTGTCCGACAGACAAATTACAAAATTAATTTGTTGGTGGAATAGAGAGAGAGAGAGACAGAGAGAGAGAGAGAGAGTGAGTAGGGATCTATATATATGTACAAAAGCACAAGCTCTTTTCGCTTTCTATGCTTCAATATCTGGCTCTAGTTCTAAATACCTCTGGTTCCATAATATGTATACTCCTGCTAGAGGCTTGCGCTCATCATTATTAATGCCAATATTCCGAAATTGATACAAATGCAAAGATTAAATCGTATAATCTGGGTCCATCTACCTTGAAAATACTGCCAGGCAAGCCAAAACACCCCCTCCCCCTCCAGGTTATTGTCACTCTCCGTGAAAAAGAGTCTCTGATATATTAAGAATGGCACTTTTATTTTGTCACATTGTATAAATCCATTTTATTTATTTATTTAGGCAATTACATGTTCCAAGTACATTATGTTGTCAGCTGTTTACTTGTGTGTGTAAACATTGCAAAATTCTTAGAATTGTTATTGCACAACTCTTAGAACTCTTATTGCACAGTTCTTAGAACTGTTATTGCAAAACCCTTATAACTTTTATTGCACAGTTCTTAGAACTGTTATTGCAAAACCCTTATAACTTTTATTGCACAGTTCTTAGAATTGTTATTGCACAACTCTTAGAACTGGTATTGCAAAACCCTTATAACTTTTATTGCACAGTTCTTAGAACTGTTATTGCAAAACTCTTAGAACTGGTGCTCATAATATCTAAAAACCTCAGTGCACATAGATTAATTCAGATTAAGAACTTGTAATATTTATTTATTCTAGATATGTAATGGCACATTAGTTTCAGAACTTTTAAAGTAAATTGATAATGTAACATATGCTACTAGTGTAGCCATTGTTGATGTACTGTTATGCTACTAGAGTAGTTATTGATAGCAGGAGATACCTCTCTGTTAGAGAAATCTGGTTATATTATTTATTCTTTCTTTTTTATTCATCATTTACCCCCACCCCAGAGTGTATGTTTGTGAATGTCTTGCAGTGACTGGATTAACTACCACAGAAAGAGAACTCATCGATACATAAACATAGAATTTCACTTTTCAAACTATAAGCTTGGTTACTTTGTTTTGAAAAAGCAAGTGTGGTTGGGTTTAACTTGTCTTGTTTTTATGTTGTATTGTTTTGTAGTGTCCGCCACTGACTTGCTTTTTACAACCCTGAGACAGAATCTCTCTGTCACCACCACCTGCTCTCTTGTGAAAGTGGGGTGATTTAGTCAGCAGCACGTAGGAATCTGTATGGATGGTATTACAGAATCCACACACAGAAAACACCTTGAATGTTTGTCTGGCTTTAGTTTTATTTCATTCTACATGCAGGATTACTTTTGATGACGTGTGTGCTTGCAAGAATGCGAAGGTGGAATGGTAGATTGGTGGACAGTAGAAAAACAATACATTGGTTCAAGATTACTCAGTAGCCTTCAGTAAGTGCAGCCCGTAGAAATATACACTAATAAAGTATTGACTGAGCCGTTAACATTGGTTCAAGATTACTCAGTAGCCTTCAGTAAGTGCAGCCCGTAGAAATATACACTAATAAAGTATTGACTGAGCCGTTAACATTGGTTCAAGATTACTCAGTAGCCTTCAGTAAGTGCAGCCCGTAGAAATATACACTAATAAAGTATTGACTGAGCCGTTAACATTGGTTCAAGATTACTCAGTAGCTCACTCAGTGCTACCTGTACAAGCATAACAAATATTGCTGTCCAACATTTCTCTCTCTCTATCCAGCCAGCCAGCCATCCGTCCAACATCTCTCTCTCTCTCTCTTACTGTCCATGTCCACTCTTATGTGACACAACGCCACCTTAGTTATTGGTTAAGATTATTAGTATTATTATCATCCATAACTAATTACAAGTGATGATAGTTTTAATTTATGTTATTAATAATTCTCCGTCCAACAGCTATCCCTCCCTCCCTCCGACATTTATCTATATGTCTGTCTGTTTATCTATCTGTCTATCATTGCAGAGGTTAGATAAAGTAGATGTGAGTTGTAGGGGGGTCTGTGCAGGCGTGCGTGCGTGCGTGTGTGTGAGTGAGAGAGAGAGAGAGAGAGAAAAACAGACAGACATAGAGAAAAGAAGGACGGGTATGAAATAAAAAGCAGCATTCTTAAAATATTCAGTTTTAATGTACACCATTACAAAAAGTCATTTCTTTTTACCTTGATCTTTATTCTTGTTATAAATATCTTAAATATCAAAAATTGTACTGAAGAATTCTCAAAACCAACAAGGAGTAACGGGGATTCTATAAGCATAATAATATAATAATTTGGGGTGTCGATATTGTTGATCACACGCCGTCAGTCATTAACAAATTTAGGTGTCGACTTTGAAATACGCCAGCTCTTAGGACGACGTGGCATTGTAAGTTTCAACACTGGCTCCATTGTTGTAATTGTTGTCACGGGTACTGAAACGAAATAAAATTACTAGTACTTCAGATTTCTAAAAAGAAAGAAAAATATATGTTGTTGTTGTTGTCTGACGTTTGTGCTACTTGACACATTAATAACATATAACACTCCCCTCCCACCAAAATAAATTAAATAATAGAAATAAAAAAATAATGGGGCTTAAGATTGCCTTGCTTAGAGATTATATGTTAAATAAAGGGAAATAATTTGTTAAATAAGGAAAATAAATTGTTAAACAAAGGAAAATGGTACAAAGGTAGTGACCACCTAAAAGTTATTTTACCTGCTGTAAATAGTCAGTTAGTTTTTGATTTTATACTTCCTAGTTAATTATTTAATAGTTTTCCTGTTTCTTTCATTAAATAGTGTCTGTTTTCTCATATTAACTTTACAAGTTCATGAATAATAATAATACTACTTCTAACATTATTTTAAGAAACAGTACTATAATTAAACTTATCAAACAGAGTGATATGTGATGTTTTTATTGTCATTAAAATCATTACTGCAACGTAATGACGACTTCCGCTAGATCTGACCATGTCGTGCAGCACCAGTTGAAAGATCAGTTAAATTTTATAAACGTCCGGTTGTGCGAAATCAATTTAACAACTTATGTGTAATTGCAAATCGTAGATAATGGAAAAAGCAAGTTAAAATCAAGTTGATCTGGAGAGTTGTGTTTGGAAATGGAAGAAAAAAATCCCTGTCACTTGTGAATTCATGTTCTACAGCTGTTATTAAATCAAGTGATTGGAATCTGATATTAAAAGTATTGTTTTAGTCATTCAATATAATCCTGAGACAATGAAATAGGGCCTGATGTGACGCATATAACTGTTAAATGATGTTTTCAGTAAGAGAAGAACACAGTAGCATAAGAGCCTTTTTTTTTTTTTTAAAAGCCAACCGACTAAAGAAAACATCAAAAGATGAAACAAAGAAAACTATATCCCTAAAGAACATGGCATAATAGAGGCTAAGGAAGTTATGTCACTAAAGAACATGGCATAAAAGAGGCTAAGGAAGTTATGTAAAGAACATGGCATAAAAGAGGCTAAGGAAGTTATGTCACTAAAGAACATGGCATAAAAGAGGCTAAGGAAGTTATGTAAAGAACATGACATAAAAGAGGCTAAGAAAGTTATGTCACTAAAGAACATGGCATAAAAGAGGCTAAGGAAGTTATGTCACTAAAGAACATGGCATAAAAGAGGCTAAGGAAGTTATGTAAAGAACATGGCATAAAAGAGGCTAAGGAAGTTATGTCACTAAAGAACATGGCATAAAAGAGGCTAAGGAAGTTATGTAAAGAACATGACATAAAAGAGGCTAAGAAAGTTATGTCGCTAAAGAACATGGCATAATAAAGGCTAAGGAAGTTATGTCACTAAAGAAGAACATGACAGAAGACAATACAAATTTTAATGTCATCACAGAAGAGCACGGCAACAGACGGGACAAACAGAGCTATGCTATTTTTTAAAAAAAGAACATGATTTACGAGAGAGACGGAGAAAGTTATAGCTCTACAGAAGAACAAGGCAAAATACTAGACTAAGAAAGTTATATCTCTAAAGATGAACATGGCAAAAGGCCAGACTAAGAAAGTTATATCTCTAAAGATGAACATGGCAAAAGGCCAGACTAAGAAAGTTATATCTCTAAAGAAGAACATGGCAAAAGGCCAGATTAAGAAAGTTATATCTCTAAGGAAGAACATGGCAAAAGACTAGACTAAGAAAGTTAAAAGAGGAAAAGAGACTATGAAAGTTAAGTGTCTAAAGAAAAAGAAAGCAGAAGATGAAACAAGGTCATGTGCCTAGAGAAGAGCATGGTAGAAGACGAAACAAAGAAGTTATGTCACCTCAGCAGAACATGGCAACAGAGGGAGGCAAATAGAGCTATGTCACTAAAGAAGAACATGAAAGCAGACGAGACAAAGAAAGTTATGTCACCTCAGCAGAACATGGCAACAAAGGGAGGCAAATAGAGCTATGTTACTATAGAAGAACATGAAAGCAGACGAGACAAAGAAAGTTATGTTACCTCAGCAGAACATGGCAACAAAGGGAAGCAAATAGAGCTATGTTACTATAGAAGAACATGACAGAATAGAGACAAAGAGAGCTAAGTACTAAGAACGGCAACAGAGGAGAAGATCACGAAAGAAGAACGCGGCAAAAAAAAAAGAAGTAACAAGTAAAAAAAAAAAAGTGTGCAAGTCGCTGTGATGACACGAAAACAACCTAGGTCAATGAAATATAACGTCAGTCATAGAAACTTACAGAATGAATTTATCGTACCTGGACGAGAAACAAAATAAACGTACTGTCTCCAAGAAAAGACAGGTAGTGCTGTTTTTTTTATTTGTTGACGAGACTGGGAGAGGAAAATATTTAGTGAAACACTATTTGTTTCTTCCGTTTTATTTTACACACTCATACATTCACAAACGCACATAGGCACGCATGCACACAATATTATATTAATAAAGATATATTCGCGTATTCACGCATAGACACACCTATGCAAACACGGGAGCATTTCTAATGTTAGGATAATGCTGATAAAATTATGCTCTATATGCTTAACAAAAAAAAGAATACATTTTCCTATTAAACACCTCCAGTTCCTCCCACCAAAAAAATAATTAAAATACCAAATTATTATACGAACAACGGCATTAATCCATAGTAGATTAGCAAGCAAAGGAAACATCGACAGTTCATATTGTTTTAAAGATAATTATTCTTATAATTATTTACCTGCAGTGCCTGTAAATTCCTGTCATTTTGGAGATAATTATCTTATTATTTTAAAACTGCTGTATTACAGAACGCTGTTCTTTAAATTGGTACAGTATAGAACACTGTTCTTTAAAATGGTGTATTACAGAACGCTGTTCTTTAAATTGGTACAGTATAGAACACTGTTCTTTAAAATGGTGTATTACAGAACACAGTTCTATAAAATGGTGTATTACAGAAAACTGTTCTATAAAATGGTGTACTACAGAAAACTGTTCTATAAAATGGTGTATTACAGAAAACTGTTCTATAAAATGGAGTATTACAGAACACTGTTCTTTAAACTGGTACATTACAGGAAACTGTTCTATATTTTCTTGTTATGCAATTTAAACTGGCAGAAAGATGCTCTGAGTATGCTCTGTGTTAGCTACGACTGCAGCAGAGCGTACATCCGTCTCCAAACAACCAGCTTCAACAAAACTGCAAAAAATGGAGTCTTTGATTTGCTGGATTCATTACAAGATTAAGAACTCAAAGTCTGGACTATCGTGTTTCTTGTTATTTTTATTTTTCAGTAATGGCTGTTGAGACGACTCTTTGTTCTGGAAACATTTTATGATCATCGTCATCGCCAGCAGCACTACAAGTGCACAGTGGAATGACTCTAATGCTTGCAAGTTCGGGTCTAAGTTGTCGCCTAAAGAGAGAGGAAGAGGGAAGGGGAAACAAATGTAATGAAAGCGAAAAGCTTTGCAAGTATTTTAGTTTGAAGAACTTTTATATCTTGAAGGACTTAGACTTAAGTGAGTCACTCAAAACCTCCAAATACTCAGATTTGAATCTGAGAGAGAAAACACACCAAAATAGAAACAGAAATCACGTCGGAATAGAGCACACTGGAGAAAAAACATCACGTCAGACTAGTGGAAACACATCAACAAAACCATCTGAAGCAAGTCAGGCTACACTAAGGAAATATATATTGCACCACTATATCACGCCAGAATAGAGCAGACTGGAGGAAATACATCATGTCAGACTGGAGGAAATACATCATGTCAGACTAGGCGAAATGCACATCACACCACAGGGAGGAAATACATCACGCCAAACTAGAAAATACATCACGCCAGAGTTTAGGTATACATCAAACCAGTCTGGAGAAAATACATAACGCCACACTTCACGTCACGTCAGAGGTAATAAACCACACCAGACTGGAGGAAATACACCACGTCAGAGATTTACTACTTACACATTGTGGCAGTCCACTAGTGACTACTGCTCAGACGCCAGCCTGGCAAGTCTACAGTGAAAGAAATGGGACAAAAAAAAAAATCAAAACAGAACAGAGGTACGTGACTTTGTTAATTTTAATTTATAAAACGCAACAACTTGCAAGTATGATCATTAAAATATTTCTATATTGTTATATTGCCAGTAAACATATAAGCGACTATGTATGTCACACATTTGCAATATGTGTTTCACACACTAGCGACCACGTGTTTCGCATGCACAAGCGACTAAGTCCTTCACACAGAAATAACTAAATAAGGCACACGCAAACAACTATGTACTTCACACTAAAAATGAACTATGAACTTCACACTAAACTGAACTATGAATTTCACACACAAACAGAACTATGAACTTCACATGTACTTCACACAAGCAAACAGTTATGTGTTTGAAACACAAACCTATATATTTTACGTACACACATCGACAACAAACATGTATTTCACACACACACACACACACACACACACACACACACACACACACACACACACACACAAACAATCGACTAGATACTTCATACACGGAGAGCGAGTATGTTCATAAATATGTGCAATTAAGTACCTGTATACAACCGTCTATATTTCACAAGCAATTATACACACAACAAATACTAGTATCTTAGTATTTCACACACAAACATCATGTAACAAGGTACATATCTAAAACGACACACACACGCACTCCCCCCCCCCCCCATATATATATATATATATATTTCACAGTATATGCGACTATGTACTAACAGGTAAACTGTTCTATAATTCACGCAAACATTATACTGCGCCGTTACATTTTATCTGCGTAGCACTGGCATTGCACAGACTTTACAGCTGCTGCCACAGCACTTCATATCGTAGTAACAATCCCCGTCTGACAGACACCTGTTTGTGCACTCGGGTGTGTCAATAGTAGGTGGACAAACGCCGGTCTTTGGTGGCGATACTAATTTCAAAATAGGAAAATTTTATTGACAAAGATTTCAAGAACGTGTTTTAAGAGATCAAAAGGCAAATATCAGGAGAAATAGTTTTATTAATTATGAAAGTATACTTCCGCTCTCTCTCTCTCTCTCTCTCTCGATCTGCTTTAAATCAGAAATGTGATATGAGTCATTAAGACCAGACTGAACTACTAGTGTATGCAATCCTGGTACAGATTGTTTAAAGAAAGGATTATATTTTTTATCTATGTATTTCTAATTAAGTCAACTTTCCAATCTCAGTATGATGATTATAATTATCTTTAGAATGTTGCTGCTCTTACTATATTATATTTGTTGATTTTAGTTACACTTTAGTCTTTCACGATATTTATCTACTTGTCTGCAACTTTTCTGAATACAGTAGATTTGTTTTTCCATTTACTTGGGATGATAGCAACTTTTAGCTGTCGCCGATCTCGCTCCTTGGTGCGAAGTGCACCACTCTGGGAGGTTTCAGATGTAGATGGACAGAGTGAAATAGAGGATTGCAGATACAATAGAAGAAAGGATGATGATGAAATTGGTGCTGGTTTTGCATTGCATGCTCGCATTAATACAGCAGATCAATTTGTACCAGAATTTTATAACAGTTGATCAATCTGTATCAGAACTGTACAGAAAAGATAACAAACCCACCCGAGTCAGATCGACAACACCTGGCTGGCACATCCTGCAAGTTCGTGCTGCAGTAGAATGTCTCTGGACATGGATTCTCCTGGTAGCAGGTGACAAGGTCTAGGGAACCACCTACTGTGTACTCTATGAGAGGGCTCCCAATTGTGCAGCCTCCTTGTAGAACACTGCTAGTTTCTGAAGCTAAATGTCAATAAAGAATACAATGGAAATAGTAATTTAGTCAGAATTTTCTATAAGTGGCTATAAGTTTCCAAAGGCATGTTAAGGTGGTTTTAAACCTGGAAAGTGAAACAAGGATATTGTTTTTTTTATTAGGGACATTGAAGACATTGCTTTTTATTAGGGGTGTCATGTGAAGATACTACTGTTTATTATGGATATCAGCTTTGAACACATTGCTTATTATTAAGGATGTCATATGTGAAATCACTGCATTTAATTAGGGATATCAGCTTTGAAGATATTGCTTTTTATTAGGGATATCAGGTTTGATGAAATTGGTTTAATAAGGGATGTCATATGTGAAGACATTGCTTATTAGGGATATCAGCTTTGAAGACATTGCTTTTTATTAGGGTTATCAGCTTTTGAAGATATTCTTTTTATTAGGGATGTATATATGAAGACATTGCATATTCGGGATATTAGCTTTGAAGACATTGCATATTCGGGATATTAGCTTTGAAGACATTGCTTATTATTAGATATATCAGCATTGTTGACATTGCTTATTATTAGGGATATCACATGTGAAGATATTGCTTTTATTAGGGATATAATATTTTGAAAATATTTCTTATTATTAGGTGATAACAGCTCTGATGATATTGCTTATTATTAGGTATATCAGCTTTTGAAGATATTGTTTATTTTAGGGATTTAGCTTTTGAGGACATTTACTTATTATTATGGATATCATCTTTCAAGACACTGCTTTTTATTAAGGATGTCAAATTTGAAAATATTGCTTTCTATTATGGATATATTTGAAGATTTTGCTTATTATTAGGGATACATTCGATTTATTTGAAGATATTGCTTATTATTAGAGAAAACATATTTGAAGATAATTTTACTGATTTTCATTAGCTGAAAATAAATTAAAATGCAATATTAATTCTTAGTAAGGATGATTAATAATGGCAAAATTGAAATAAATACAATTCAATTTTAATTTGCAAATGATCATAAATGTAAACTTACATATTTAACATTCATAAATAGATTCTTGGATTAAAAAAAAAATCATACATCCTACACACAGCGAATGTGGATGGGAGGGATATACTCTTTGACAAAAATCATACATCATACACATATCACTGTCGTATTATTAAAAAATCCGTTATAATTTTATATTTTTGGATGAGAGGGATATATACTTGGTAAACCATTGTCACAAAATGCAAAATCCATCATAAATCTGTTATAATTTTATATTTTTGTCCTGTGGATGGGAGAGATATACTCTTTGACAAAAAGAAAAAAAAACAAAGCCATTCATCATGCACATGTTAAACCGTTGTCACAAAATGCAAAATCCATCATAAATTTGTTATAATTTTATATTCTTGTCATGTGGAGGGGTGGAGGACAGGGTATATGCAGGAAATATGTTATTGGCATCTTCCGTTAGTTTTCATTTTGAAGCTATTGTGATTTTAAAATTAGAATATGTTTTTATATCAATTCCATTCTATTAGTTTTCATTTTGAACTATTGTGATTCTAAAATTAGAATATGCTTTTATATCAATTCTATTCCATTAGTTTTCATTTTGAAGCTATTGTGGTTCTAAAATTAGAGCATATTCTATATTGATTCATTTCTTGTTCCATCATATACCTGTCTTCATGTGTCACATTTTAGACTTCAGCTAGTAAATTAATTCAACAGAATTAAGCAAAAAGCAAAGAAAAGAAATTAAATTATAAAGTATATTATTAATCTATTATGTATTAGCTGAGTATCGGTACATTCACCAAAACTAGAGACTGTTTCCTTCATTAAATTAATATTAATGACTAGTGATGCTAATTATAATGTTAATATTAGTCCTGATAAAAATAAGACCTTAGCGCTAAGTAAGAATAAAACAAGAGTGCCATTTACAATGGAAGTTAGGTTGTATGTATTTCAAAGTCCTAGTGCTGTTGAAAGAAATACTAATTAAAAGAACCATAAATTTGCTTATTGTTGCAAGAACTATACTAAAGCTATTATTTGTTTTATTAGTGAAGAAAGCAGGCGTCGCTTACAAGTAAAAGAATGATAGTGACTTCTGACTTAACTACCATATTACCACTTTTGACCGAACTACCACATTATTACTTCTGACTGACCTACCTTAATACCACTTTGAAATGAACTACCATATGACCATTTCCTATTTAAATATGACATTATCACTTCTCTGAACTACTAATCTCAGTGAATTACCACGTTACCACTTTGACTGAACTACCATATTACCACTTCTGACTGAAATTACCATATTACCACTCACAAGTGAACTACCACATTACTGTTTCAACATGAACTATCATATTACCACTTCAGAATGAATTAAATATTACCATTTCCTAATCAATTTACCATATTACCACTTCTGACTGAACTACCATATTACCACTGTCAACTGAAATACTATATTACCACTTCTGAGTGAAATACCATATTACCATTTTCGATTGAAATACCATATTACCACTTCTGACTGAAATACCATATTACCACTTCTGACTGAAATACCATATTACCATTTTTGATTGAAATACCATATTACCACTTCAGACTGAAATACCATATTACCACTTCCAACTGAAATACCATAATACTAATGACTGAAGGAACCATAAAACTATATACAAAAGAAAAATCTTCACTGAGAATGGAAAACTCATAGTACTATTTAACTAAGAATTAAACTCTCAGTGGAAGAACAAAAGAACTATTTACAATGAAAGAACTTCACTGAGAATGGAAAACTTATAGTACTATTTAACTAAGAATTAAACTCTCAGTGGAAGAACAAAAGAACTATTTACAATGAAAGAATGATATTGTAACTTGAGATTCACAAATGAAAAATATTTCAACTGTGATTAAAAGAATCATAGCAATAAACTTTTGCTTATGAGTGAAAGAATCATATTTTTGCTAACAAGTGAAAGAACCATACTTTTGCTAATGATTGAAAAAACATTACTTAGTGAACTTACAATTTTTTAAAATCATACTGCTTATGATTCAAAATACCATACGTGTATTGCTGAAAATAATCAACCAAACTAACGATTAAAATAACTGTCACAGGAAATGAGGGACAGAAATTATATTTTATTTCATTTTAAAAAACCGCTAACAAAACTAATTGAAGTAACCCGAGTTTTGTTATTATTTTCATACGTAGCATGTAACTTCCAGTAACGGTCACCTAAGATCTCTTTAGTAGACAGACGTTCGTGACGCAGTGTGTGTCAATTATCATATTGAATATATATATTAGTTTATGAAGAATATGTATATTAAATAAATTGGGACAACTGCGCACTACGGTCACATGTTGTTGACGAGAGAAATGGCCAGTGCGCATTAGAATTGACCACAGAAAAGCGTGCATCACGATTACCACTATATATCCAAGGCAAAAATCATGTCACAGGACATAGCTTCTGGAAGTTTTGGAAACCTTCAGTGGAAGCTATATAAGAGGCAAAAATGAAGATTTTATTCTCAATGTTGAAAACGTCGATTCGTCTGAAGCCAGTCTAACTTCACGTATGAATTATCTCATGTACAGAGATTTCATAAAGGAAAGCTGCAATAATCTCTTTCCATCCGTTTTCCATCCGTCTGATGCCATATATTGAGTGACGAGGCAAAATTACTCAGTATAATTGTTGGCAAAGTGGAAAGTTCGCTGTCAAGAAAAACCCAATGTATGCGACACTGGTTGTATGCAGTTAACGACACGAGGGACCCAATTTTGTCATTCCCCCTGTCTGAGTTCGTTTGGCAGTCTATCCCGCGATTGAGAAGGCTAGCGCCGGAGACAGATATCCGGATTTCTACACTCAATGTAACGCGACGACACATCCCACTGGACGACTCCATCCGATAATGCTAAACGTCGTTGGCGTGTCCGTTTACAGCGACGATTATCGAGGCCGACAACAGTCAGCTAAATTTCAGATTTCTCCCCAGTGATAATCTGAAAGTGGTGCCTAGATTCTGCAGAATCTTCACCTGTAATGCGACGCCTCAATTGCGTCGTGGTCTTCACTTTGAAGTGCCGCTTATAAGTGACGTGTGAGCTTACGTCATCTCCTTGGAACTCTGACATTAATAGTGAGTAATCATTAGCACGGCTAACGCGCACATACTTAACTCTAGGACTCGAAGAAAATGAACACTATTATATCGTTTGCAAAATAAGAACTTTAATGTTAAAAGTAATGCTTATTTTACATGTGAACTATTGTTAAAGCGGCCCCATTTGCCGCATAAGAATTGTGTAATTAATCTTTATTTTATATTTTGAATTTCATCATTTTCATCTCCCCTTATTTCCCACAGAGTGTATGACATTGGAAAGTTGAATGAATGATTAATCACTGTGCGAAAGAGTAGTGCCCCTTTTAAATCGGGAAATAAATAACCTGATTTAAACATCTTTCAACTCTCTTGTTATTCATAGTTTTTGAGAGGGACGAAAGAATTTGTACTATTGTTTTGCACCGTTCGTCAGTTCGTCCATTTATTCACATTTATGATACACACTCACAACACACACCGCCAATAAAACGTTCCTTGGCATGACATTAATAAATTGGGCCCCACCCAAACATCAATGGTGTATGTCATGTGTGTCTATGTAACAACTTGACGCGACGTAGTACTGGCACACGTCACGGGCTTTTCTTGGAGGTGCACCTGAGCAGGCTAAAAATAGACTTCACCCCTTGCATCTCTAACTTCAGCTCGGGTCGGCTTGTAACGAGCCTACCCGTTTTGTGACAATAACAAACAGTAGTCCTATTATGAATGTTAAAATTCATAGACTAGTTATTCCACTGTCAAGAGCCAGTACTGAAAAGAGCTGTAAGCTTTGCTATTGAATAGATCCATAGTTTGCTACTGACAAGAGCCATAGTACAACATGGCTTTGCTATTGAAAATACCATAGTGTTGCTGTGATTGAATAGAACCAGATTATAGAGCAGTTAAAAAGAACCACAGATTTTCAGCTGAAAAAAACCAGTGCTACTTGTCACTGAAGAGAATCCAAATTTAGGTCTTGGTAAAAACCACAGTTGTACTATTGCAGGAGTATGGTGCCTCTTGCTCTTGAAAGAAGTATAGTTTTGCTATTAAAAGAACAACAGTGTTAGGATCGATAGAAGAGAATCAATGAAAAAGAACCATAGTTTTGCTATTGAAAAAAATCATAGTGTTAATGGCGATTGAAAAGAATCAAAATTTCTGCTACTCTAAAGAATCATAGTATTAATAGTGGTTGAAAATAACCATAGTGCTGCTAGTGATTGAAAACTAACCACGGTTTTGCTACTGAAAATACCAAGTAATAATAGCGATTAAAAAGGATAATTTTTTTGTTTGTTGTACTGTAAAGGACCATGTGCTGCTAGTGACAAAAAAAGAACCGCAGTTTTACTACTGAAAAGAATCTCAGTGTTAAGAGCAACTGAAACAATGTGAAAGAATCATAGCTCTTGCTACTGTAAAGAACCATAGTACTACTTACGAACGCATTCTGCCTGCACGGTGCATACTGCATTCTCTGGACACCTTTTCAACACCCGGCAGGCTTCGTTCGATTGACATACCTACACAGAACACAGCACTGCATGGTCATAACATTATGAATATAAATCAAAGTGTGTTGAATGAAATATACACTTGTTACTGTGCTTAGGCTTCTGTACTGAACAACAGAATGGGGAGTTCATTTTAAGCCACTTATTTAAAATAAACAGGACAGCTAAACAGTTCTTATACAGGCCGGTACATTTAGTCATGTTTTAAAATGTTTAGTTTGAATGACTGACGATCAAATGCAAATTTAGATTGAAAGGTGCTTTGTCAGGCGGTAAATATTGTAACTGTTCATTCTATCAATATCTAATGTCGCGATTGTTTCTGACTTGTCACAGGTTAAAAATTGTGACTATCTGTTTCTATCAATGTCCATGTCAGACTGTCTCTGCCTTGTCAGACGTTAATAACTGTAATCGAAAGTTGCATCAATGTACAATGTTAAGATTTTAACTGACAAGGTTAATAAATGTAATAATTGTGACTTTCTGATCTATCAGTGTCTAATGCAAGATCGCCTATATTTTTATGTGAATTTAATAATTGTAACTACTAGTTTTCTATCGGATCTAATGTTAAGATCACCTATGTCTTATGTGAATTTAAAAATTGTAACTGCTAGTTTTCTATCGGATCTAATGTTAAGATCACCTATGTCTTATGTTAATTTAAAAATTGTAACTGCTAGTTTTCTATCAGTGTCTAATGTCAAGAATGTCCTAACCTTATTATAAGGTTAATAATTGTAAATGACAAAGTTACAACTGTAGCCTAACTGTCTGTTCTATTAATGTCTCTAGTGTCTTACAGAGAGTGAAACAGCACTGTACATGTAAAAGGACAGAAGTGTACCTTTTGTTCGCATAACGGCTCTGATCTCTGTTGTCCACACACACTTGCAAGAAGAACACACTGGAAAACAGACAAGTAAACGTGAATTTTTTCGGATTTATTAATATCCTGATAAAAAAATATATAAAAAGAAAAATATATAATTTGATCTGGTGTTTAAATTAAGGCAGTAAGTACACTCAGTAGCCAATAAAATTAATCATGCAACACACCAATAATTGCATTTATAAATAAAGTAGTGTAATAAAGTTATACATTTATAACACACACACACACACACACACACACACACACAAATAACATATGTTGCTTAGACAAATCAGCAACTACTACTACTACCACACACACACACACACACTCACAGGCAGGTACATAAACACATATATGTAATAGTAGTAATTGTCTAAGCAACATTAATAATATCAAATGATATACATTCCTGAATGCTAAAATACAGTTAATTAACAATAATCGTAAGACAACAACAGCAACAACAAAACCGAAATGTATAATAATACAATTCATTGGAGATAGAAAAAGAAATTCATTCACAGCGAAATCTTATTGTCATTTACAGTCAATACACATGACGTTAACACAGTGTATATTTATTTATCTGAAATGATTTGTTCTTAAGTACAAGCACATCGAAGCAGTTTCACTCTTATCACTTACAACAAGTACGTATTTAGTTTCACTCTTATCACTTACAACAAGCACGTATTTAGTTTCACTCTTATCACTTACAACAAGCACTTATTTAGTTTCACTCTTAATCTTATCACTTACAACAAGTACGTATTTAGTTTCACTCTTATCACTTACAACAAGCACGTATTTAGTTTCACTCTTATCACTTACAACAAGCACGTATTTAGTTTCACTCTTATCACTTACAACAAGTACGTATTTAGTTTCACTCTTATCACTTACAACAAGTACGTATTTAGTTTCACTCTTATCACTTACAACAAGCACGTATTTCATGTTGCTCGTCAATGTCAGCTAGTTCTGGAAGTAAATGAGTACAACAACCACTCCACGTTTGTTTTATAATATTTTGTCTTGGTCTAGGTCAAGTACAAAGGGAAGGATGAACTAAAGGGAAATGTCAGGGGCCAGGTTGAGTAAACAATGATCAACAGACACGCACGCACACGAAACACACACATACACCAAAAGTCTCTCTCAGTTTGTTCCTCTCTGTGTATGTTACACATGCGCGCGCTCTTATTATTTTCTATATTTACAACTGTAAAGAAGCTTTTGATTGGCCATGTGAAATGTCGCTTTGTTGTTGTTGTTATTTTGTTCCAACTCCTGTCCTAACCGCTTAGTTATATAAGCATTTCTAGCTCAAGTTGTGCAAAGTTCGAGTTGTGGTTCTTGTATTCCATGCGTAATTTAGTCTTCAGAGCTTCAGCTTAGAGCTGAATAGTTTTACGTGCGATGACTAGGACTAGGAGAGAATGAAGTGTTAATATACATTAACCATTTCACTTCACGAGGTAGTGTTCGTATTAGCTATTTCACTTCACAATGTAGTGGTAATATTAACCATTTCACCTATCGAGGTAGTTTTAATATTAACCATTTCATTTCACGAGGTATTGTTAATATTAACCATTTCACTTCAAATATAGTATTAATATTAGCCATTTAACTTCACAATGTAGTGATAATACTAACCATTTCATTTCACGAGGTAGTGTTAATATTAGCCATTTAACTTCACAATGTAGTGTTAATGCTACCTATTTCACTTCACAATGTAGTGTTAATATTAACAATTTAACTTCACAATACAGTATTACTATTGACCATTTGACTACACAATATAGCTATTAATGTTAACCATTTTACTTTCCAATGTAGTGTTAATATTAACCAATTCATTCACAATATAGTGTTAATGTTAACCATTTCACTTCACAATACAATCTTAATGTTAGCTATTTAACGTCATAATTTATTGTTAATTTAACCATATCATTCCCAATGCATTGTTAGTGATAACCATTTCACTGAAAACGTAGTGTTAAAATTAACTATTTCACTTTCCAATGAAGTATTAATGTTAACCATTTCACTTCACAATGTAGTGTTAATATTAACTATAATCATTTACAATGTGTAGTATTAATATTAAACATTATACTTCACAATGTAGTGTTACTCTTAACCATTTCACTTCCTAATGTAGTGTTAATAGTAACCATTTCACATCACAATGTAGTGTTAATATTAACCATTAACTTCACAATGTAGTATTAATATTATCCATTTCACTTCACAGTGTAGTGTTAATATTAACCATTAACTTCACAATACTGTGTTAATATTAACTATTTCACTTCACAATGTTGTGTTAATATTAACCATTTCACTTCACAATATAATGCTTAATGTTAGCCATTACAAAGTAAACTAAAAATATACTTAATTAAGATTTTTCTTCAATTGTTTGACAATTCTTTCTTTTATTTTTTTTATTTGATTCTAATCTTTTTATCTGCGTCTCCATCTGTTTGTTTATCTGATATGGGCTCTAATTCCTTTTATTTCACTCAATCTATACTTTTATTCATGTGTATGTGTGAGTGAGTGAGAGTGAAATTTTTGCTTGCAGGGTGTTAAGTAAATGCTCCATATGCTAAGACTGGAATTTCATTTAGTGGGACAGACTGCAACTTTTGCAGAAGTCTTTCCAGATTTCCAAATTTCTTATTAAAGACATCCTGACGAAGAACCTGTTAAATCAGCCCAGAATCGAAACCACCAAGCACATTGTATTTAGGTAGAAAATATCATTATGTAGTCGCAGACATTCTACGCATACTGGATCGCCTCTAACACTCTGTCAATGATTCCCTCAGGAAAGACGTACACGACCACACCTTGAATTTACATTTTGAACTTAACCTTTTCCTCTTAAAGTTTGGCAGCAACTGACTTTGTTTACCGGGCGAGTAATCAAATCTCACGACCGTAGTTCTTATTAATCAAGACGAGTAAACAAACATTAAGCCTTAATGTCAGAAGCAGGACGAGTAAGCAAGCATCATAAACCTTAATAAGTCAGAAGCAGGACGAGTAAGCAAGCATCATAAACCTTAATAAGTCAGAAGCAGGACGAGTAAGCAAGCATCATAAACCTTAATAAGCCAGAAGTAAGCAAGCATAATAAATCTTAATAAGCCGGAAGCAGGACGAATAAGCAAGCGTCATAAGCCTTAATACGCCAAATTCAGAACAAGTAAGCAAGCGTCATAAGCCTGAATAAGCCAGAATCTGGGAAAGAGAGAGAGAGAGAGAGCACAAACATTATAAACTTTAATAGGTTAGATCGCGGTAACAAACATACCATCATAAACCTGGACAAGTTAGAGGCTGGGAGAATAAATGAACATCATAAACCAGAGATTGGAGAGTAAAGAAAAACATCGTCATAAACATTATTAAGCGAGATTTTATTAGAGTAAATAACACCATAAACCATATTAAGTGAAACGCTGGGAGAGTAAATAAACATCATAAACCAAAATAAGCTAGATGCTGGGAGAGTAAATAAACTTTATAAACCAAAATAAGTTAGACGCTGGGAGAGTAAATAAACATATAAACCAAAATAAGCTAGACGCTGGGAGAGTAAATATAAACTTCATAAACCAAAATAAGTTAGACGCTCGAAGACTAAATAAACATCATAAACCAAAACAAGATAGACACTGGGAGAGAACACAAACACTGTAAACTTGAACAGATCAGAGTAAATAAACACAGCATCATAAAAAATATTAAACCAGATTTTGAGAGAGTAAATAAACATCACAAATAATATAAAGTGAGATGTTGGAAGACTAAACAATCACACCTTCATAAACCTTATTAAAGGGAGAGAACTGGAAAATAAGCAAAAACACCATCATCATCCTTTATTAATCCGGAGGCTGGAAGAGTAACATACATCACACACCTTATTAATCCAGATGAAAGATAAGTAAAAAAAAATACCATCACATACCTTATTAAATGACGCAGACATATAAGCAAACACACAATCACAAACCCTATTAATTGATGTAGGGCATGTAAGCAAACGCACCATCATAAACCTTATTAAATGACGCAGGACATGCAAGCAAACACACCATCACAAATCTTATTAAATGACGCAGGACATGTAAGCAAACACACCATCACAAATCTTATTAAATGACGCAGGACATGTAAGCAAACACACCATCATAAATCTTATTAAATGACGCAGGACATGTACGCAAACACACCATCATAAATCTTATTAAATGACGCAGGACAAGCAAACAAACACACCATCATAAATCTTATTAAATGACGCAGGACATGTAAGCAAACACACCATCACAAATCTTATTAAATGACGCAGGACAAGCAAACAAACACATTATCACAAATCTTATTAAATGACGCAGGACATGTAAGCAAACACACCATCACAAATCTTATTAAATGACGCAGGACATGTAAGCAAACACACCATCACAAATCTTATTAAATGACGCAGGACATGTAAGCAAACACACCATCACAAATCTTATTAAATGACGCAGGACATGTAAGCAAACACACCATCACAAACAGTAAATGACGCAGGACATGTAAGCAAACACACCATCACAAACCTTATTAAATGACGTAGGACATGTAAGCAAACACACCATCACAAACCTTATTAAATGACGCAGGACATGTAAGCAAACACACAGAGGACGAGGAAGCATAATTTGTCAGGACGAATGACAGAATTGCGTCAACTCAGTGAACTTAAAAGTATAAATGACAGCCGGTCTTTTGTAGAGACAGGGGGGGGGGAAATGTTATTTGAGGTGTGAAAACAGGAGCGGTTTCGTGACCATCAATCTGTCACCATTTTCTTGATTCGGGCTCGGGTTATTTAGTTTCAATGTTGTGTGCGTGTGTTGTGTGTGTGTGTGTGTTTCCCCCGTCCACTCGCATTGTTTTTTTAAAAATTTCTTGACTGACATATGTTTTAATTGTTCAACCTAGTAGTTAGTTAAATAGTTTTAAAATGTATGCAGGCAATTTCTAACTTACTGACAGCAAAATTGCACAAAAACAAGTTTACAATCGAAGTGGCACTATAAGTGCTTAAGACTCACTGGGTGTATTTTAAGAGATATGCCTGATCAGTAAAATATTCAATCAAGTTCAACAGAAAACAAGCAGAAACCTCCAAAACCTATTCAAACTTAAAAAAGCAAACACCCAACATCAAAATACATGAGAAAAGCAAAAGAAGTAAGAAGAAATAATGAGGGTGAAAAAAGGATGAAAAATGAATGTGTCTGCGTGCGTGTGAGGGTGAAAAAAGGATGAAAAATGAATGTGTCTGCGTGCGTGTGAGGGAAAACGAGACGGAGAGAGTGAACGAGAGCCATACAGAGAGAAACCAATAATTACACTTACTAAAGTCATTATCATACAGGAGTAATGTGTGTCAATGATGACAAAATATTTGATAATTCAGTACATCATAGTTTTACATTATTATAAGAACACTATCTTGAGTTACACTGCGACAAGTGAAACACAAAACAATTACGCCATCAAGAGTAGCTCGATTGCTATTTTATTCTATGCTTTTTAAGTGCTTTACTTTCACCAAACTATAGCAGGTGATGACTTACCAAAATAACAGTGACCTGCTTTCACCAAACTATAGCAGGCGATGACTTACCAAAATAACAGTGACCTGCTTTCATGAAACTATAGCAGGTGATGACTTACCAAAATAACAGTGACCTGCTTTCACAAACTATAGCAGGTGATGACTTACTAAAATAACAGTGACCTGCTTTCACCAAACTATAGCAGGTGATTACTTACCAAAATAAAATTGGCCTGTTTTCACCACACTACAGCAGGCGATTGCTTAACAAAATAAGTACCTAGTTTCACGGCTCGGCAGAACATTGCTTACCACAACAGATCATGGGACTGGCATTCTGCAGATTCTGTTGCAACCGTTGCTGCAGCACTTTAGTTCGTGGTAAGAGACACTGTCCGCCAAGCACGGGTCTACGCAAATTAAACCGTGTCTGCTCGGGTCCGGACACATCCTGGCCTAGGGTGGAGACACTTCGATGAACGGCCATTAAAGAAAAAATAAACTCAAATTGCGACTGTAAAAGCTTGTGAGATCGATTCAGAACTTCGGCTGATGAGGAGCTGCGAAGATGGTATTGGTGATGACAAATTTTGAGAACGACATGTGAAATGATCAACGGTTCGATAAAAAATATTTCTTGAAATACACAAAGCAGACATAGCAAATGAGAAAAGTGATGAATATTGCTCAGATTCGTGCAGTCACTGGCATACTGATTGAGCTATCGATGGAATTAATTTTACGGAAATTGACTGATTTCTTTGCCACGTGATTAAAACTACACAAGCCGACGTTTCGATTTCGAAATTTAAAAAGAGATAACACGCATATACCAACGAGGTCAGGGTATTTTTTTTTTTAATTAAAAAGAAAATGATGAATAAATTCTTACTCGAATCAGATCGACAAGATCTGGTTGCCTCATCCTGCAAGGTGGTGCTGCTGTAGAAATTGTCTGAGTATAGATTCTGGACCTAGCAGACTGCAAGGTCAAGACGTCACCAAAAGAGTACTCTAGCGAGGGATTCCCTGTGACGTAACTTCCTTCTAGGATCCTGCACTAAATACATAAAAAATAAAACTGAGCTATTATTTACTTATTAGTGCTGTTCTGGTTTTGTTTAGGTGTGTCTTTTTTCCCCTAGTCCTCCCCAATCCCTCTTAAGTAACGACGTAATATTTATAAAGATGTCCTCATGTAGCGAAGCCGAAAAGTCATATCGCGTTTGTGTAGAGCAGGGGTTCCAAACTTTTTGCAAAGAGGGCCAGATTTGGTGAGGTTGGGGCTGAAGAGGGCCAGATTTGTGTGAGGTGAAAAGGTTTTGGGGCCCAACATTCAGCATGAATTTATGGGAAAAAGTAAATTTTCCCATGTCTGATTTGATTATGAGACCTCTGCAGGCCGGTGGAAATTTGAACACGGGCCGCAATTGGCCCGCGGGCTGGACTTGGGACACCCCTGGTGTATTGCAACTTCCAACAAGGCTGGTCTGCCCTCTTGACGAACAGATCATATTCACACACACACAGACGCACACACACACACACACACACACACACACACACACACACACACACACACACACACACATACATACACACACACAGAAAGACAGAGATGAAAAGATAGGAAGGAGAAAAAAGAGAAAGTTTGTTACAAATGTTAACTTGCAGTGTCAGGTTTGCTGAAATCTGGTCGAAGCGTTCTACGGATTTTAAAACTTGCAGCTTGAGATGATAAACTTGTTTATATTAATCTTGCCACAAGTATAAAATGAAATATAAATTTTCGTTCCTGACGACAAAATGGTGTGTAACAACTGATTATTTTGCAATTAATCTCTATCTGTATTACTGACATATTAAACGACCAAATCAATTATATTCACTTGAAGAGAGTTTAAAATAATAATACTTACTCTTTTATTGCCCATGTGGTTCAATAATATTGGCTATTTGCAAGAGATTAAACTTTAAAACATCTCCTTTTCTAAAGAAAACAAGATTAATTTCGAAACAACACTGCACATGAATTTCGCGTGCAACTGCATCAAAGGGATACAAATCTATTTTATCCAGTCTAACTTATATTGTCTGTATTACATCCCCTACAGGCCTACACAAACCGTTAAGAAATTATCCCACCACCACACAACTCTCTCTCTCTCTCTCACACACACACACACACACTTAGAAGACATAAAAGCCTAAATTTTGTTAGTAATTATTTAAATCTAGACATACTATGACAGAATTTCAGTCTCAGGAAGAAATTTCTGTAAACATATTTGGTTAGATCGGCAGTTTCAATATGACGTCACTCATTCTGTGTGACTAAGAAGTCCAACAGAGATAGGATTATTATTAGTAAACTTAACTGATCAATTAACAAATACAAGAAACTGCAAGACTCGAACTTGGGACAACTAAATGCAGAACTAGTCACCGCGCCTTACTCAATGTTTCCGGAACACGGATGCTTAGCGCCATGATCAACGTCCTCCGGACGGATGACATTTCGCGGTCAAAGGACTAATTCTCTGACATCTGATTCTTAAATCTATGAAGCAGTCACCTCGATAGACAGTCATTGAGGATCGACATCTAATAGAGTGTGAGTGATGACAAAGTGAACAACAACAAAATAAATTAACCGACTTCTAAAGTAAAGTGAGAATTAAAATTATGCTGATAGAGGTGACTGATTATTTAATAAACAAGAATAAAAGAATGAGAATGTCAAGTGAAATGAAAATATGGAACAAAAATATTAAAGTTTGAGGTACTACACTCTAGCAGAACTGAAACGGACTTAAATGAAATTAGTCTCAGTTATATTACTGAAACAACTAAATAAATAATAATAAGTAAAAGCAATAAAAGCTGTGAACTGTTTTATATTTGTATAAAGTTATTTTGCTTGTTTTCAGTTTTAGAAATTGTCTCCCGTCGAGTGCAATGTTGCACATGGCAGATTTATCTCCCTTACCATAACTCCTCTCAAAAGTAAATAAGAGAAATAATTTAATTTAAAAATAACAAAACAACCCACTATTTCCCCTAAAAGAACCTCGATGCAGCTTAATTAAAGAAAATCAGTTATTAACTAAAATTTTCGCGTGACAAAAACGTGCTAAGTCATTAAAATTTTAATGGGAGAGAATTGAGAATATCTGATTAAAAGTGAAAATAGCTCAATACTCATATATTGTAGAATTCCACAACAATAACTTTCATTCGGCTGGCAAGTCGACTGACGTATATAATATATATTCCTGAGCACCACTTAAGTACCGTCGTCACCAGCAAGCCTAATTTTAAATATTTATCAATTGCTCGTTTCTGGGAAAACCCAAAGATTGTGTTCCCTGTGAAAGAGAGTTGTCTGACAGAAAATCAGAGTTGCCTGACATGGATGGGTTAAGGTTGCCAAACAGGGGTCAAGGTGTCAGGTATTATAGCAGTGGGGGGGAAATACTCTTAAAACATGATTGGCGATCGAGCCTGACAGCGCCCAACACTACTTTATTTAATAGATACCTGTCTCATAATAACAGCAAATTTCTGTCTTACGGTGCATTTTTAGAATCAGCTGTTTAAACGGTTCTAGAAAATATTACTGCGTGAATCATTCTATTCTCTAAAAGCATTAAGAGCCTTGTATATCCTTATCCCCACCATCCATATAAGCACATAATGTAAAACCTTCACTCATGACACATATTTCCTGTTCAATTTTTTCCTCTTGGGCTCGGTCCACCACCCACGCACCAAAACCACTTACCTCTCACTGAGTCTTATATATGGAGAGGACACCAAAAATGTCCGCCATATTACTAATAATAATGCATTTTAGCGACTGCGAAGTCAATATATTATATATGCGCTATTTTATAAAATTATTACTCAAAGAAAATAAACAAATGGGACAAGACGCTCAAGTCTATCACCTCATCCAATAAATGTCACTGAAATGTATACATGTAAAGTGACAGATTTACGATGTTCACAAATACTATAAAATATTTTAGTGGGTCTGCTCCAGTATTTATTTCTTTATATTTGTAAAATGTTTGGATAAAATGTGTTTAAAATTATATGTATGTTGTAATTGAAATACTCTGATTTTGAAAAGCTGAATAGATCTAGTTTATAAATGTTAGACTGTGCATTGAAAGCTATAGATTTCGTTCTACCCCAGAGACTTAGTTATTACTGCTAATTATTATTTACAATCGTTACTGTTAGAGCTATAGATTAGTACTACTAAAATTAATCCATGTTCAGAGTAAACCAGTATCACCGTTTTCTCCAATTCTAGTGTATGCATATATATGCATGCATTAATATTTATATTCCTCATTTCTAGTGTCTATATATTAATATTTATAGTCTCTATTTCTAGTGTCTATATACTGATATTTATATTCTCCAGTTCCACTGTCTATTTACTGATATTTATTTTCTCCACTTTTAGTGTCTATATACTAGTATTTATATTATTTATTGTTAGTGTCTATATACTGATATTTACATCTCCACTTCGAGTGTCTATATACTGATATTTATTCTCTCCAGTTCTAGTTTCTATATACTTATATTTTCCATTTCTAGTTTTTATATACTAATATTTATATTCTCTATTTCAACATCTATATACTGATATTTATATTCTCCAGTTCTAGTGTTTATATACTGATATTTAAATTCTTCAGTTCAAGTGTTTATATACTGATATTTATATTCTCCAGCTCTATTGTTTATATACTAATATTTATATACTCCAGTTCTAGTGTTTATATACCAATATTTATATACTCCAGTTCTAGTGTTTATATACTGACATTTATATAATCCAGTTCTAGTGTTTATATACTGATATTTATATTCTCCAGTTCTAGTGTTTATATACTAATATTTATATTCTCCATTTCTAGTACATGTATCTGTATACTGATATTTATTTACTCCAATTCCAGTGTCTATATACTGGTATTTATATTCTCAATTGCTAGTACATGTATCTGTATACTGATATTTATATTCCAATTCCAGTGTCTATATACTGATATTTATTTACTCCAATTCCAGTGTCTATATACTGGTATTTATATTCTCAATTGCTAGTACATGTATCTGTATACTGATATTTATATTCCAATTCCAGTGTCTATATACTGATATTTATTTTCTCCATTTCTAGTACATGTATCTGTATACTGATATTTATTTACTCCACTTCCAGTGTCTATATATTCTAGATGTTTGTGAACTTTACTCGATACACAGGTGTACATTCCTGCTAGATACTTACGATCGTTACCAGATACACACGTGTGTGCTCCTGCTAGACGCTTGCGATCATTACCAGACACACGTGAACATTCCATCTAGAATTCTAGATGTTTGCGAACTTTACTCGACACACAGGTGTACATTCTTGCTAGACGCTTGCAATCGTTATCATACATATATTTCAACATTCCCAAAGCAAAGTGCAATTGATACTATCAACATTATTTTACTTATCAGTGTCCTTACACATAGCACCTGCTTCCTTTTCGAGCCTGAGATACAGAGGGAGAGGTCTCTGAAAACAATGCTTTCATCAGGAAGCAACTGTCTCTTCTGACTCCTTGTTCAAAGTGTACACTTTTTGTGAGCTCACTTTATTTATGTTATTTTTTTTTTTCAAAAACCGTTATTTGCTACTGTTTTATTACATTATCTTTAATTTTCATGCGTTGAAGTAGTTTGTAAAAACTCTGCATAACATTTGTGTAATTATTGTCGAGCATTTCAAGCATTACAAACAACTAATAACTTTATGAATGTTGTCTCGCATGATAGAACACATGTTTCATGTATGTTAGAATCTATGCTATCATGTTTTATAGACTGTACATGTTGTCCTGTATGACAAAATCTATTCTGTCATGTTTGATAGACTGTACATGTTGTCCTGTATGACAAAATCTATTCTGTCATGTTTGATAGACTGTACATGCTGTCTTATATGACAAAATCTATTCTGTCATGTTTGATAGACTGTACATGCTGTCTTGTATGAAAAATGTATATAATTCTGCTTCACTGAATGTTTGCTACCCTACCCTGTTCAATATGTTTGTTGTCCGGCATGAATATTATAGAAAATAGAGTCATATGTCACTGAATGTATATAGTTTTAATGAAATAAATGTCCTGCAATATGTTGTCTTGTAAGTGTAATGTACTTAATAACAGCACAAGCAGTGGGTAAGAAATAATAGGCGCAATGTCCACTAGAATGGTAGGGAGTTTAGTTTTCAGGGTTAACAGGTGTATGCATACTTTCTTAGATGATAGTCTTCACCGACACTTTAATGAGGCCTCCAATTTTCTACGCCAGTTTCTTGACGATAGTTGGCTGTGAGTTGAAGTGAACTCATCAAACACGGGTGAATGGGTGAACACTTTCCTCAGAACCCTTCTGGAACTGACGTCAGAGGCAACTCAATCCATTATAACGCATGGCGTACCGGAAGGGGTGAATAGGGATCTTGGGTGGCGCTCCTCTCTTGGCCGGAAAAGCTCTTTCCGTTTTTAATACTTACTTGTTTGTTGCACTTTGGTGCTGTTCTGCTGTCGTTGCGACTGTCTGGATGCAGGGGTTTGCCAGTTCACGTCATTCATCGACCATCTGCAACTGCACGAAAGCCGGAATATTCAAGGCAGAGAAAGCCGGGATTTATAAAGGCAGAGAAAGCCGGGATTTATAAAGGCAGAGAAAGCCGGAATATTCAAGGCAGAGAAAGCCGGGATTTATAAAGGCAGAGAAAGCCGGGATTTATAAAGGCAGAGAAAGCCGGAATATTTAAGGCAGAGAAAGCCGGGATTTATAAAGGCAGAGAAAGCCGGAATATTCAAGGCAGAGAAAGCCGGGATTTATAAAGGCAGAGAAAGCCGGAATATTCAAGGCAGAGAAAGCCGGGATTTATAAAGGCAGAGAAAGCCGAAATATTCAAGGCAGAGAAAGCCGGGATATTCAAGGCAGAGAAAGCCGGGATTTATAAATGCTGAGAAAGCCGGGATTTATAAATGCAGAGAAAGCCGGGATTTATAAAGGCAGAGAAAGCCGGGATTTATAAAGGCAGATTTGGCACAATAGAAGTGCCTTTTGCTTTCAAACCCAGTTAGTAAAATTTGATGTTTCGTGTAAACCAGTAATCAATCAGTCTTCTGCAACACCCACTTCCATATTACTGATTTAAGGGCCTGGATTGCGTACTCTGCCCCCCCCCCCCAAAAAAAAAAAAAAATGTCGGGTAACCCTCAACCGTACTCAAAGAGGTGTAGATGTGCGCGGGGTGAGGGTGGTGGATGGGGTGGGGGTGAGTGGGTAGAGAAGAAATAGAGGGGCAATTTTCAAGCCAAATTTTCAAACTGCATTTAAAATAGTTCGTACCATATCGCTGTCATCCAGGCAGTTCCGTTCAAACGGTAAGTTGCGAGCGAGTTATCTTTCCACACTTTGTGCTCTACGAAACAGCCATCTTTGCAACACAAAAGTGAAATGAATTCTACTGATTCTACTGATATCATTTCCTACGGTTGAACATTTAAGTTAAAGCGAAAGGAAAGAAAGGTAATTGTAAAATTGTTTAAATGCTCATGCGCCGTCAGTGTAAAGGAGAGTTGTCTACAATTTTCTTTTCAATATATACTTCACACACCTACTGGCGGCTAAACAGCAAGCTGCTTAATTATTCCATTTTTATTTATAGGTTTCAAAAAGACAGAATCATGTACATTACAATTAAGATCGCTGCGCGCGGTCATTAACCCTATCATCGCCAGTGTTGATCTGCACACAAACCTAAGCTTAATTCTTCTTCATGCCTCTATTTCTTTACTTTCTTTCTTCGGTTTTTAAATAAGGTTTAACATTTTGTGATGAAACAGTGTTTAAACAGAAATAATGGACTATATAGATCTACACCGTATAATTCAGCAATAGACTAGGATTAATGTCCTTTAGGACGTATGTTAAATAGGCTGTCCCAAATACTGACTAATAAACACATTTCTTATTTTTCATTATATAAATAATTATTAAATTCTTCACATATTTCAGTTTGGGTCTTTATCATTTCATTGTATGTAACTTCATCCTGTATTGTCAATGTTAATGTTAAATGTCATTAACACCTCTGGAGTCTTTAAAGAACTAAGACAATATATTATAATCCATAAGTATTGTTTGTGTAAAATCAGTCAAGAGGCAACAAAATGTATTATCATCCATAAGTATTATTTGAATATTATCATCTATAAGTAGTGCATGAGTATTAATATCCATAAGTAATGTTTGAGTACTGTCGTCCATAGGTAGTGTTTTAGTATTGAAGTAGTATTTGAGTATTATCTATAAATAGTGTTTGTATAAAATCTGTCAAGAGCCAACACAATGTATTATCATCTAAGTAGTATTTGTGTAAAATCAGTCAAGAGCCAACACAGTGTATTATCATCTATAAATAGTGTTTGTGTAAAATCTGTCAAGAGCCAACACAGTGTATTATCATCTATAAGTAGTGTTTGTGTAAAATCTGTCAAGAGCCAACACAGTGTATTATCATCTATGAGTAGTGGTTGTGTAAAATCTGTCAAGAGCCAACACAGTGTATTATCATCTATAAATAGTGTTTGTGTAAAATCAGTCAAGAGCCAACACAGTGTATTATCATCTATAAATAGTGTTTGTGTAAAATCAGTCAAGAGCCAACACAGTGTATTATCATCTATAAATAGTGTTGTGTAAAATCTTTCAAGAGCCAACACAGTGTATTATCATCTATAAGTAGTGTTTGTGTAAAATCAGTCATCGCAAAGTGAATGCAGGTTGTTCGGGCATGAGCCTAGAACAAACGAAAGCACCACGAACACACAAACTCTGGGACCAAAGTAAGAACTGATATAACCCGTGTGGAGCTAGACTGTTCACTTGAATTTCTGACACGTGGTGTAAAATGAACAAATCTTAAATACTGAATCTGCTTTCAAATCTCGCTCATTATCAATCTAAAAACTGTTTTCTTTCTTTATCTCTACCCCCCTCCCTCAACCTGACTACAACTATGCCAGTATATTAGGAAGCGTTGTTCGGTGTCCTGCAAACGCTTGCTGCACCTGACTCACATCCAGAATAACAAACTATCAGGTAATGATAGCCCTCCTTCCCATAACTGTACCTGTGTCGGGAAGGCTGTATACTGGAGGTTGGGGGATGGTTGAGGTGGGGAGGAAAGCTAGGTGTCTGTGGTGGCGGGTGTTTCCTATTACTGGCTGCACGGTTCATGCCTGTCCGGTTTATGCCTGTCCGCAGAATGGAAAGGGAAACCTGTCGTGCAGACGTAAACCATTGAGTTAAAAGAAAAACCTGTACATGCTGTTTAGTGTCCCTCCCTGCCTTATGGACCGTGCTGTGCAGTTTGGTGCTGGTTAATAAATGCGATACTTACTGGCCAGCATTGTTCCTGGCAGATCAGAAGGCTAAAGGTCATAGCGCGTAGTAGGCTTTAAAGATATCCAGATTCGAATGATTTTTTTTAAAGACAAAGACTGGGAGATTTTACGAATACAGACACTGTAGGCCCGAACGAATACTTGTATCATACTGAAAGTAATTTCAGTGAATTTACTGCGTACGCTTTTGAAACAGTTATGTGTGTGTTTGTGTGTGTGTGTGTGTGTGAAAGAGAGAGAGAGAGAGAATGATAAAGAGAGGGGAAGAGAGTAAGGGCAAAAAGAGAGGTAGTGATAATGATAGAAAATAAGTTTAAAAATGGAAAGAGAAGGGAAAAGATAGAAAAGAGGGAATTACAGAGAAATAGTTATAGAAATAAAAGGAGGGAGAGAAAGAGAAAGGGTGAAAGGCGAGAATGACGAGAGGCTATCAAAGAAACTGGGAGAGAACGTGGAAAGAATAATAATAGATTCACAGAAAGATCAAGATTAAACGGATATACACTGCAAATTTAGCACATGTTTAACAACTAATAATCAACCGATAAATAAAAAGCAAATAGAGATATATTCAATAAAATTGATATAATTCTGAATAGATCAAGCTACAGGTTAGTATTCAAAACCGATAAATAAAAAACAAATAGAGATATATTCAATAAAATTGATATAATTCTGAATAGATCAAGCTACAGGTTAGTATTCAAAACTGATAAATAACAAGAAAGTACAGATTTAACATTTTAAATAAATTAGTTTAACTTTAATTTAGGTAATACTATTGGTTAGTACAAGAAACTGATATAAAAAATAAAGATAAGACATCTAATAAAATTCAAATAGTACTAAATTGGTAAAAATGTTGGTTAGTACAAGAAACTTATTTAAAAAGTAAATAAAGTCAAGACATCGAATAAAATTCATATAATACTAAATAGGTCAATCTACTGGTTATTACAAGAAACTTATTTTAAAAATAAATAAAGACAAGATATCTAATTCAAATAGCACTAAATAGGTAAACTACTAGTTATTACAAGAAACTTATTTAAAAAATAATTAAAAACAAGACATATACATGTAATAAAGTTCAAATAGCACTAAATAGATAAAAACTACTGGGCAACAACCACTCAGTTTAGCAGTCAATTCCTTTAAAGCGAAACAAACAACATTCACTTCAGTAAAGCATTAGTGTGACTTTCCATTTAAAAAAATTAAAGAAAAAACACCCACAACAGAATTTTAAAAAAAAACAAGCATTCTGTAATATAAGTCTTAGTGACCGATACACAATAATAACGTTGAGTGCACATTATGACCTTTACAGTCGAGAATGTTAACCCTGTCCGTGAGCGAGCCAAGCTTTTTCTTAAAAAAAAAAAATTAATATACCGCTATTCACGTCTGGTTTATGTTGACTGACTCTTGACTTTTTCCACTCTCTTGCCGTCAGTCAACATAAACCAGACGTGAATAGCGGTATATTAATTTTTTTTTTTAAGAAAAAGCTTGGCTCGCTTATTACACTATAGTAAAAGAGGACTAATAAGCAGTACCCATTGTTGTGTCATTTTAACATTTAATAATTTATATAACAATTAAGTTTAGAAATAGAGATAGGCTAAATTACTCCGCCACAGTATGTGTAGAAGTGGTTTACAGTTGTAACTGAAAATAAGTCTGTATTGATGCATTTGAATGGTTAATAGATATTAGAGTCACCACATTACAAATTTGAGCATATATTTTATTTTGATACAGACTCTAGAACTGTAGAAAATGCTGGTGTAAATGAAACTGGTTTATTCTGAAAATGGATGAATTTTGGCAACACTGCTGTACAGTTAGTTCTCACAGTAACGATTGCTTTCATAAATAATATTAATTAAAATCTCTTTAGTAGAGCTAACTGATTGTATACATACACGTGACTGGCATTATTTTGTGCTTCAGTAAGTGTTACTATTTATATGCCTGTTTTATATGGTGCACTATGAATTTACTACACAAATAACTGGTGTACTACACTATATGCCTGTCATATGTATATATATTTTTTATATACGTGGTGTATGTGTACCTGTTTAATATGTTTTACTATACATTACCTGTTTAATATGTTTTACTATACATTACCTGTTTAATAGGTTGTACTATACATTACCTGTTTAATATGCTTTACTATACATTACCTGTTTAATATGTTGTACTATACATTACCTGTTTAATATGTTGTACTATACATCACCTGTTTAATATGTTGTACTATACATTACCTGTTTAATATGTTTTACTATACATTACCTGTTTAATATGTTGTACTATAAATTACCTGTTTAATATGTTGTACTATACATCACCTGTTTAATATGTTGTACTATACATTACCTGTTTAATATGTTTTACTATACATTACCTGTTTAATATGTTGTACTATACATTACCTGTTTGATATGTTAGATTAGGACACCTTTATGCTTTATGTGTATTCTAATGTTCAATGTGTCATGCATGCTGTCATGTAAAGTATGTATAGAATAGTATGCTGGTCTATGTGAATAAAGCTATTATGGTGTGCTGCAAGCATGTTTGAAGTTCGAACATGAATATAATTATGCATGAATATATGTTTTATATCAGTAGAAGTCGAAAACAACCTAACTTGATGCTTAAATTATGTATGCATAACATTGCAACCAACAGCCAGAAAGATATCTGCTTATTTCGAAGATTATCTATTCATGCTGGCCAACTCCATAGCAATAGACACCTAAACCCTTAGGAACGGTCTTCGTTTTATGGCCTTCTACAATCAATAATATAATAAATGGCAATACACCCGGGAGTTACACTTATATATATATATATATATATAATGCACTTTTGGACATCTTATTATTGTCGTTGACCTAATTAGACTTGCATTTATATCAGCCCCCCCTCCCCAAAGCACTGCGACCAACATCCCATTATAAACAGCGTAGAACGAGAAAGAAAAAAATATTTAAAAAAAATTATTAAAAAGAATCAATTGCAACCTATTAACGTTTAATATAACAAGAAATATATATTCACACACGTTCTATTTCTAAGTCTTAACCACAAATAGTTCTCATACTTAATTTAGTGTCCTTTAATACATTTACATTTTTAATAAATAAAAAGTACATAATTAATTTCTAGTAGTGGTGGTACTGTCATCATGTTTATATAATTCTGCAGGACATACACCAGATAGTTGATAGTGATAGATGAAACATGATAAGTACTTCAGTTTATGTAACCTGATTGACGTTGACTGGTCAGACACAATCACACCTGGATTGTTTCCTTTGAAATGGTCACCAATAACCAAGCTTCTCTGGAAGCCTTAACTATGTAGTTTGAAATGGCTGCACTACCATCAACGTTATAAATTGACTCTGCATTTAGCAGAATAATTTCTTGAAAATTCAAATTTGCCTTCATCTATGGTGCTTACTAATGCCAGGAAACGTGTTCATATTTATCCTACTTATAAACTGATTGACCGAAAAGGCTAGAAATGTACAGGTAATATATGTAATTGACAGGCTAAAAATGTATATGAACTGATTGACAGAAAAGGCTAGAAATGTACAGGTATTTTATATGTAATTGACAGGCTAAAATTGTACAAGTATTATATGTACTGATTGACGGAGAATAGGTAATATATGCCCTGACAGGGATTACATGTACAAGTAACTTATGCACTGATTTTCGGGAAAGGCTAAAAATAAACAGGTAATATATGTACTGATTGATGGAAAAAGTTAAGAATGTACATGTAATTTATGTACTGATTGCTAGGCTAAAAATAATCAGGTAATATTTGTGCTGATTGATGGTGGAAGCTAAAAAGATATAGATAATATATGTACTGATTGACTGGGAAGGCGGGATATATAGAGGTAAGCTTAATACGTGTACTGACATAATCATCTATCAAACATAGTTTATATTATTTAAATCTATTATGATTCATCTAATTTTAATTAATTAGTAATTATTCTTATAAAATAAATATTATTATTTTAATCTATTAACGATTAACTTATCCTAATCTATTAATAGCTAACTTTTCTTAATAAGTTAATATTTAAAGTTACCTTAATCTTTTAATAATTAATATTATCTGAATCTTTTAAGAATTAGCCTCATTTAAATCTATTAGTGTCTTAAAGACTTAAACCATCTCTGCTTCTTTCTCTTTCTCTCTCTCACTCTTACTCTCAGTATCTCTTTGTCTGTACGGTTTGTTTGGGGTGTTTAAAAAAATAAATCCCTTTGGTAGAAGGCTGTGCCTTTTCTACCACCCACCATCACCACCACAACCATTTTTATCACCCCCCCTTTTTAGGAGTAGCTGCAGCTGGTAGTCTTAGTAAGCACGCCGAAACATTGAACTTGGGTAACAGGTTTCCTTTGCCACTTTATTTTTAGGACACTGCATTTTCAAAGATTTAAACCTGAGGCAATATTTGCTGTGTACAGCGTGGTCTCAAGTCTGACGTCAGAAGTCTGAAAGAGTTTGAAGTCTCAGACCAGAATTCTGCTGACACAACTAACACGCGCGCATGCATGCCACCTGCTTTAGAACAATATCGATTTTTTTTTTTTTTATTAAGTCGGGCGAAACAAGCTGTGGTAAGTGATACTCGGATTAATGATTGGGATGCATGTGGTCTTTATCCCAAACTTCTGTTCAGTTATCTAGATTTCTGTCGTGTTCAGTTACCTAGATTGTTGTCGTGTTCACTTACTTAGATTGCTGCCGTGTTCGGTTACCTAGGTTTCTGTCATGTTCAGTTAATTCCATTTATGCCATGTTCAGTTTTTCAATCTCTGTCGTATTAAGATACTTAAATTACAGTCATGTTCAGTTACTAAATTGCTGTCGTGTTCAGTTACCTAAATTGCAGTCGTGTTCAGTTACTTAAATTACAGTCGTGTTCAGTTACCAAATTGCTGTCGTGTTCAGTTACTTAAATTACAGTCGTGTTCAGTTACCTAAATTACTGTCATGTTCAGTTACCTAAATTACTGTCATGTTCAGTTACCTAGATTGCTGTAGAGTTTGGTTACCTAGGTTTCTGTTTAGTTAATTCCATTTCTGACTTGTTCAGTTTTGTTTTTTATCTCTGTCATGTTCAGTTACCTAAACTGCAGTCGTGTTCAATTATCTAAATTACAATCGGGTTCAGTTACCTAAATTGCTGTCATGCTCAGTCTCTTAAATTACCGCCATTGTCATGATATTTATAAATCTCGCCCGGATCCCCTCAATAAATATTAAAAAGAAATATAGAAATAATAAAATTTAGATGTAAGAAATGTGTGAGTAAATAAAATCTAAGTGTAGATGCAAGAGCGAGTTTAACATGAGCATATACGCACATATGACGTAGCTATTGCATCACCCTTAAGACAACTGATGTTTTTCTGGGTCAGAGAGAAGTAAGCTAGTTAACCAAGGTGTTTTCCCCATGTTATGTTATTTTTGTTATTAATAATTCTCCAGAAGACACCAGTCGTCCCTCTCACTTGGCGGATATGCGGGCACTGTAAGCATTTTCTCTCTTCCACAATATCAAGACAAACATCTACTGTCACACAATATTTCTGTAGGTGGAAAACTTTTTACTAAAGGAGAAGATAAATCCGTCTTTTAATTTATATTTAGTAAACCCCATCCAACCACTTTCTTCACCAACATAAGGTTATCAATATGTGCAAGAAAATCAATAAATTTATTTAATCAACAATCAGATGTACAACATATGAATAAATCAAAAGAGCATTGACATTTACATCACTTCACAACAATTTTAAATTAATGATGGATACTCATTCAGTTTATCCTAGCATAGACATTAGCAGTCAATTAACATAAATATATAATCAATTTCATGGATATCAACACAGAAATGAGTTTCAGAGAAATAATGATAGTCAATGCAAATAACCTTTTCAAAGATGTTTCCAGCACATTACCACAATTATGAGGTTTGCAACAAGTCACTGTCTTTCTTATTCAGGTGAGGTCAGATGTCCCTTCTGGAGGCATGTTACACAACTGTTCCAGGATCTTCAATGAGTTCTCCCAGCATGCCAGAGAGAATTTTGCATGCACCATCAAGCACATCAAGAGGAATGATCTTGAATTTTCATGTGTAGTACTCCACACACCATGGGGAACATTCATAAAAATCTTCGTGAATTCTCAAGACCAAACTCAAGCTACAATTTCCGCCATATTGGCACTCGGATGGAATTCACAGGAATCAACTTACAGCAACACTTTTACTGATATGTTAACAACAATGCCGGATTCACACCCCAACATAAACTAGTAGAACACAGTAGTCACTGCAGCATAATGTGACAAAAACAAAAAGAAGGCCTGCTCCTCTACAAAACAAAACAAAACAAAAAAAGGCCTGCTCCTCTACAAAACAAAACAAAACAAAAAAAGGCCTGCTCCTCTGCAAAAGTCAAATTAAGGCAGCACTAAATTTCTGGCATATTTCATCTCTAAACTCCTTTCTCTATATACATTCTCAACTTATAAAATCCTGCAACAATTTTATTAGCTCGATATATACACACACAGCAATACAATTATAGCATCAATCAATATTCACAATTATAATGTACAAGGTAATCAAATTAATGAACATAGAAATAATGGTTCAATTACATAAAGCATTCTCCAATTCAAAACATAGA
This sequence comes from Sinotaia quadrata, assembly GCA_028829895.1. Lineage (NCBI taxonomy): Eukaryota > Metazoa > Mollusca > Gastropoda > Architaenioglossa > Viviparidae > Sinotaia > Sinotaia quadrata. Next base: position 28,052,116 of record CM054181.1, read on the forward strand.
TCAATAGCAAACATATGAAATATTTCTAAGTCCATTCTTTCTTTATCAATCAGTTAACTTACTGTAAGCTAAAGATCACCTTTATGAAGGGACTCGAGTTACGTTCAAATTCAAAGTGAAAGAATAGAGTACTTCTTCAACAAAGAAACTCTCAGTCCATCCACAGTGGATGAGTTTGTTATGAACAAGTGTGAGACTGTTAGTCGGAAAAACTACTCATCCAGTTGCAAGTGGTTTGGATTGCGTCAGCAATTTCTAGCCTTCTTCACTGAGTTGTTTGCTTCCAACTTTACTACTTAAAAATATCAGCACAAGCAGTGCCCAAGGGTGGGTCACTTTGACATTTAACAATTTATATAACAATTAAGTTTAGAAATAGGGATAGGCAAATTAACTCCGCCACAATTTGACTGAAATTATTGTACACCGTGAGGTAAATACAATCCACTGTTATTTGGGTGTGTACGTGTGGGTATTTATTATAAATATATATGAATGTATTTTGTTCATGTGTTTACGTACCAAAATAACAGCATGTAGGTTGCTTTCTCTCGTTTATCTTTGATTTTGTATCTGTGTGTGTGTGTAAAAAAAAAATAATGTATAAATTTAGAAATACTGAAAATTAATGAAAAGGTAAAAATTTCAAACACTATAACTTCAATCACAGTATTACTATTATTTTTCACTAAAGATTAATATTCCAACGTGTATTTTCTTTGTCTCCAAATGACCCTCAGACAAATCAGTAGGACTTATTTTACTTACAGAACACCGTTATCAAACGGTTTCGAAAAACAATAGAAACAGAAATCAGTCTACAAAAACAAAATTTTTACTCCTGAAAAAAAAAAAATCGCCGGCGCCAGACATGCTATCACACAAGTAATTCCTAACACAAGCGCACACACGGCACGTGGTGATTACGTCATACAATGACTACAAGGCCAGGCAGGCAGGTTGCTGGGCGCCATCCTTCCGTTAATGACGCTGCTTACAAAGTACACCCCTCTAGCAGAATTCCTCCATAACCTGCTACCTGTCGATTTCGGACTGATCAGAAGTAAACAGATAACTCCCGCGCAATGTAAGAGATAAGCAGTCAAAGGGGGATAAGTACGACAAAGGAAGAGATATGTATGTGCAACTCACACCAGAGCATTATCAGTGCCTAACTCCAGTAAGATGCTTGCTTGTCCTACTTTGATAAAGCACAATTCACAAAATCAGCAAACTTGCAATCAATTTGATATACCGCCCCCCCCCCCCATTCGCGTATCTGATAAAGAAAGGATCTAAAGTAAACGACACATATCCATTATATTTTTTTCCCCGTCCATATTCAGACAGCACCTGTTTTCACCGTCCATCATAACTGATTTTGCTGTCCGTATTTAGACAACTTGTCTGTTTTTTCCGTCCATATTCAGACAACATACCTTATTGCCGTCCATATTTAGACAACATACCTGTTTTCGCCGTCCCTATTTAGAAACGTGTCTGGTTTCGCCGTCCATATTTAGACAATATGCCTGTTTCGACATTCATATTCAGACTGCATGACTGATCGGTCAAAGGTCCCTTTCTTCCCTCCCCAAAATAAACAAAGCATTTATAATTCAATTATGTATTGTTTATTTTGTAAGTTATGGCCACTTTAAACAGCATTAGACGAATGACAAAGAGTTACTGGACCTCGAAAAGGAAATCGATCCAGACTGCATAATTATGACATCAATCGATGCTTATAATTCTGCAAGAATGCGTCGACGTCACACTGCAATGCCTGCACGCACTAAGGGAGATAAATCTTAAGCAGTGTTTCCATCGTGACTTTAACGCGTCCATTCACAATGGCGTGCGTCCTCAATTATAATGATGATGGTAACTGTTTTTGGTCCTTCACACGAAAACATCGAATGGTGAATTCCTGATCCATTCCAGTCCAAGTTCATGCGTGCCTGGTCCTGTTCAGAAAACGTTCCACTGGTCCAATTAAGGTATCGCCGACTAACTAAGCAACATGTTGCCCTACGGCCCTGCGCCCGCGCACAGACCCGGTACAAGGAAAGATGAGAGACAGATGGCGTGTGTTGTGATGGCAGACATTTTCATACACCAAACTTAATTCTTTTAGCCGGCTAACAGTTCACGACGTGATCAGTCTCAGACACTGAGATGCCCGTGTAACGTGTCTGTGGTTTGGCTTGTGTTCTCCATCATTAATCAGCAACCTCTCGCTCTATCTTTTCTCCTCCCCTCCACTTCCCACACACTTCACAATTTTTCGTAGAACTTTTAGTTTGTTCTCATTCTCAATCACCCATGAGAAAACTGGTCTTTTAAACAAACCGAAATTTCATCAAAATATATTATTACTCCTACAAAATTAGTACACTTGTATTTAAATTCTGTAAAACACCAGTTACACGGTTAGTAGTTAACCATCTTACGATCAGCCACTTAAGTATAGAATGTCAGCCACTTTTGCACGAATCAGTAGTTAACCACCGTACGATCAGCCACTGAAATATAAAATGTCAGCCAGTTTTGCACGAATCAGTAGTTAACCACCGTACGATCAGTCAATCATACTGGTAATTAAATAGAGTATGTCAGCCACAGTTTCTCATACGCCAGTTACACTGTGAAAAATAATACAATAATAATTAAATATCTTAAAATAATCTATTTTGCACTAGACAAAGTAATAATTACGGTGGGACCACAGTTAAGCGAACGATTGTTTTATAATAATAATAAAGACGGTTTTTTGTTGTTGTTGTTCTAAACTTAATTGTTGTATCAATTGTTAAATGTCAAAGTGACCCGACCATGGGCACTGCTTATACTTATATATTTTGAAAGTTGGAAGTAAACACCTCAGGTGGAGAATTTGCTAGAAAATTGGTGAAGCAATCCAAACCCATCAGCTGCAACTAGATGAGTAGTTTTTCTGACTATTAGTCTCACACGTGTTTATAACAAACTCATCCAATGGGGATGGACCGAAAGTTTCTTTGTTGGAGAAGTACTCTTTTGTAAACACTTTTAATTTGAACATAAATCGAGTCTGGTCCAAAAGGCGATCATTAGCTCATGGTAAGTTAAATGACTGATAAAAAAAAAAAGAATGGACTTGAATATTTCGTACATGTTTGCTATTGATCTTGAAATAGCGAGAGCTTATGTAATCGAATGATTATTTTTATATTCATTAATTTGACTACATCGTACATTATACTTGTGAATTTTGACTGATGCTATATTTCGTATGTAATTGAATGATTATTTTTATATTCATTAATTTGACTACATCGTACATTATACTTGTGAATTTTGACTGATGCTATATTTTTTGTGCTCTGTGTGTATCCTTCTAAAGAAATTGTTGCAGGATTTTGTAAGTTGAGAATGTTTGTTAAGAGAGAAAGGAGTTTAGAGATGAAATATGCCTGAAATTAGTGCTGCATTAATTTGATTTTTTTCAGTGGCAGCACGCCTGTTTTCCTTTCACCTCAGGCAGCAGTGACTACTTTAGTTGCTTAGTCAACTGGTGTGTGAATCCAGCTTTGTTATAGTGACAGCGGAGTGACACCATCTTCACATCTATTACTTTCTGTCAAACGTTACAGTGTCAAATGTTGAACATTTACAGTCATTGCTAAGTGACACCACCTTCATACCTTCACCATCTATCAGAAGTATGGACTTCATGCCAGTCATAACAATTTTTCTTTTGACCAGAAAATCACAGTGGCACTGGGAAAACAATCCACAAAACACGTGTTTGCAGTTAATGCGCGACAGGGTTGCAGTCTAGTAACGTCTTGAACGCAGTAGGAAGTTATAGTCTTGAGTTTCATTTTGGCTTGTGCACTGACTCTACTTCTCTGGCCTTGCGCTTGTCTTCAGAGAACATCATGGTACATTTACGTCCTACGTACTCTCTTCATTAAGGACCTGGCCTGTAGACTACGCTTCTCCGCACGTCAGCCAGGTAGAATTTACACTAAATGGGACGTCATAGAGATGTCACTTCTTGTCGCAAAAATATTTGAGGCAAATGTTTTCTAGCTGCAAAATTTAATTACTAGATTTGGTTGTTTTTTATTATAAATATAATTTATATTTTAAAATGTGTACATAGTTTATTTATGTATTTATTTTTAACTTACTTTTATTATTTACTTTTAGAGGGAGGGGTTGATTTATGAATTATTGAAGACACTGTCTCCACTAAATTAACACGCTAATAAACAATTGAACTGAACAGAACACTTCATTTCAATAATTACTGACTTTTCAATTTTATAAAATCTTAATATATTTGTCTTTAAAATGTTACAAACGTGTTGCCTTCTAGACCAATGTACCGACAGATGAAAACAGTGACACTCTTCAGTAACGTGCATGGTGATGGTGAAGGAATGGCACTTTTCAGTTATATTTGGCTTGTTTGGCATTCATCAGTAACGTGCATGGTGATGGTGAAGGAATGGCACTTTTCAGTTATATTTGGCTTGTTTGGCATTCATCAGTAACGTGCTTGGTGATGGTGATGGAATGGCCTTTTCAGTTATATTTGGCTTGTTTGGCGTTCATCAGTAACGTGCTTGGTGATGGTGAAGGAATGGCACTTTTCGGCTAAATTTGTTTGCCAGTAATGCTGTTGATTGTGTATTCAGTTAACTCTGAACATCTTATAAGTATTCACACATACACACAAACAAACACACACACACACACACACACACACACACACACACACACACACACGTTAGTAGTGAAAACATCATTTACATTACATTGTCATAAACCTTCATAAAATGTTTATGACAATTAATGTCATGAAATAGAAGGGATAAATCAAACCTTTTCTAGCACGCATATCTAAAAGATGAAGTATATTCTAGTCTGAAAAACAGGTAATTAAAAGTAGGTGTCTTATTTTAGAAAACTTTGCGCCTGGATTTCTCGATGTTATCATTTGCTGTCATTTATTAATGCCCAACACACGCATACACTCTTTTTTTTTTTTTTATAAAAAAAAAAACGGTTTTAATAATTATTACTTTAATATCTAATATCATAAGTGAATGGATTGTGCAGGTTTTGCAATGCACAAGGTCCCCGGAGGTCGGGAGTGTATGTGTGTGTGAGGGAATTTGGCAGCGAGCGGACTCTGTTGTTTTTTTTACTTTCAGAATTGATATATTTGCGCAAGAGAATGTGCGCAAACGAACGTTTAATGATTCTTCGCTTTAGACTACCGTAGACACTTGCTTCATCTGACTACTTGATTTAAGTTGTATGCAACACGTTTTGTTTTTCTCGTTTGAAGTCGAAGGGGTTCACCACGGAATCTCTGCACACACACACACACCCCCACACACACACACACCGCAAAAAAAAAAAAAGAAATGAAAAATGAAAACAAATAAAAGAGAAAAGAAAAAAAGAAACCTTGCTACGCCATTTATATGAAACCGATGATAGTGAAGGTGTGAATAGCTCTACAAATATTCGATATCAGAAGACCCTCTTGTGGGCAAGAATGAAAGTTATATAAAGGGTTTGATAAGCGCCATCTGGAGAGTGACCTCTGAGCGCACTTGTGACGTCGGATATCTGTGAGAAATTAATTTTGCTTGAAAGAAATAAAACACCCCTATACCTTTGTAAATTGGTGAGCAGAGAGAAAGAGAGAGTGAAACGAACGAAATGGCAGACGAACAGGTATATTGTGGTCTATGAATAGATGGATTATTGATGATTAATAGAAAGTATGGCTGGATGGATGAGTGGGTTGTGGATGGATAGCTAGTTAGGGTAGTTGGATGGCTGAGTGGGTTGTAGATAGATAGCTAGTTAGGATGGATGGATGGGTAGATAGAATGGATGGCTGGATAGATAGATCGATGGCTGGACAGATAGATTAATGGGCAAGATGGACAGAAAGAATCGATATGAGAGAGAGGGAGAGAGAGTGTGTGTGTGTGTGTAAACTTCCAAACCAACAGCCATAAAGTAAGGAAGCCCCCACAAAATAATAAAATGCAAGTACATATTCTTCCCCCTCCCTGTACCTTTCAACCACGTCATGTGTTCTCTTTTGTCAGTCAGTTTTGCAGATTCCGCAGCACGGCTTTGCATACTTTTTTATGAACCAAGATCGCTTTTCAGATAACGCGAAAACTGACAGCCATGCTGTAGAGGTCACGCAGATCTCACTCGTAGGCCAACTTGAGGTTTTTCAGATTATTTATTTTAAAAATTACATGAGTAGTACGCAACAAAAAATTATATGTTAAACATTTATTTGCAACCGCCAGTCAATGAACTTGATTCTTACAAGACGTGAATGTACTTACTGTGCCTGTTGATAAAATGGCGAGAGGAAAGGCAGTAGAATGCTAAAAAGGTAAAGCTACACAAAGTCACTGAAATGGAAATGATATCGAAGAGGCAGAATATACTGCACACTGATTAAATATACATACACAAAGAAAAGATAGATAGATAGATAGATTCACACACTACATCAGTCACATCAGAAAATTTGTGATAACAAGCGAAAACAAAACACCAACAAAATTCGAGAACTGAGAAATCCCTTTATAGATCACGCATGAAGCTTGACTAGTAAGCTGATCGTACACATTTATACAAAATGATATAAAGCTGGACTAGGTCATTCTACAATGGCACAGTATTCAATAATATTTGTGTTACCTCACGTACGCACACATTCAGTACAAGTGCCAATATTGTCTTTGGAGGCGTCGGCACATTCAAGTGTTTCTCGTTGCAAAAAATGTCAAATCGATAAAACAGTACATACATATTTTACACACCCACCTAGAACGTATGCGCGTCAAGTTCTGCGCTCTCTTGTAAAGTATTTACATAGTGATACATTAAACAAGTACATCACATTAAGCGCTCTCGTGTAGCAGATTGATACATTGGACAGTACGGCATATTAAACACCCTCTTGTGACGCACATGTGACAAACGTGACACTTAAAACAAGTGAATCGTATTTAGCGCCCTCTTGCAACGCATGAACAAACGTGACACAATGAGCAAAAATAAGCTACGTTAAGCGCCTTCTTGCAACGTATTTTAAAAATGACACATTGTACAAGTACGTTATGTTCAGCGCCCTCTTGCGACGTATTTAAAAAGTGACACATTGCACAAGTACGTTATGTTCAGCGCCCTCCTGCGACAGATTAACAAAGTGACAGAGGACTAGCACTTCACCGTGCACCCACCATGATCGGATTTATACAGTGCTACGCGGAACATATTTAACAGTGACATTATGATCACTCAGCAATGTTTACAACATACCACTAACGACAAAACGTCACTGCCATTTAGCTCACTGTCAAGCGGATTTATAATGTAACAATATCAACATAACGCCACTGTCGATTAGCTCCTTGTCCTTGGAGTTAAAAACTATTGATTTAAAGTCACTACAGATTTAGTCTGAGATCCATTCTGTCAACGGATTTCACTGTTGATAATATATCACAGTCGTTGGAAGTCACTCTGTCAACAGTTTACACTACTGAATTAATATCACTGTCGTTTGAAGTCACTGTCAATAATTTACACTATTGAATAACATCACTGTCGTTTGAAGTCACTCTGTCAACAGTTTACACTACTGAAATAATATCACTGTCGTTTGAATCAATCTGTCAACGGATTACAACACAATAACAGTTTTAAACACCCTTGTCAACGAATTTCACTATAGATATAATGTCACTGACGTTAAACTCCATCTGCAAGAGAATAACATTATCAAATTAACATTATTGTCATTTAACTCACTCTCCCTTTCATTTCTCTCTCCACTGGTTTCACTTTCGAAATAACATCCCTGTCGGTTATCTTTCTTTATCTGCCTGTCTGTCAACGTGTCACACTTTCGAAATAAAGTTTAACTCTCTTTCTCTCTTTCAGCGGATTTACAAATTGACGAACTGGGAGAGCACGCCACGATGCACATTTTTGGAAAAATTTTAAAATCAGATTTTAGTACAAACAAAAAGAAAAATATCAGGTGCATGATGAACTGTGTATGTATTCAACACACACACACTAGGTTACTACGGTAGTAGGTTCGTAGCTAGGTTACAGTGTAATATGCCCGTGGAATATTTTGTAGTAGCTAGGCCACAGTGTAACCAGCACGTTGGGCACGTGTTTTGTGGTAGTTAGGTTGCATTGTAATAGCATTTAAAGTACGTGTCATGTAGCACATAGGTTACTGTGTAACTAGCACATTGAGTACATGTGTAGTAATTTGATTACAGTGTAACTAAACCCTGGTACATGTCCTGAAATAGGTTACTGTGTAACTAGTAGTTAGATTATTATGTAACTATCCCGTGGGGCACATGTCCTATAATAGTTAGGTTACATTATAACTAGCCTGTGGGGCACACGTCCTATAGTAGTAAGGTTACATTATAACTAGCCTGTGGGGCACAAGTCCTATAGTAGTTAGGTTACATTATAACTAGCCTGTGGGGCATGTCCTATAGTAGTTAGGTTACATTATAACTAGCCTGTGGTTGAAGTGTAACTAACCTGTGGAGCACACGTCCTGTACTAGCTTGGTTACAGGGTAACTAGTACATAGGGTACTTTTCCTGTACTAGTTAGGTTACAGTGTAACTAGTAGCAGTACTTAGGGTGCATATCCTGTACTAGCTAGGTTCAGTGTAACTAATACATAGGGTACATATTATGTATAAGCTAGGTTACAGTGTAACTAGTACATAGGGAAAATGTCCTGTAGTAAGTAGAACACAGTGTACTTTGTACTGTTTTTCTGCGAGAGAAAACATATTTCTCGTGAATCAAATTAGTGGAACTGCCATCACAATTCATAATAAAACCTTAAAAGACCCACTAATCGATTTCCACATTCAGGAAATGTGTGCACTAATAAAGAATGCATCGAGTTAGCTGAATCAGTTTTAATGGAAAAGTGTGTTAAAGAGTTATTTCCCCTTTTCAAAACAATTTGCACCATAAAGTAAATTTACAGGGAAATAAGTCCGCCACACGGCTTATAATTCGGCGAAAATCCAGAGATAGTTGTTTACAACAATAGGATGCTGCAATCACAGTTTCGCCAGAGGATAACTCTAGCAAAATATTCACAAGCTACTTCTGCTTTATCTTTCGGTTCAGATACTTATACATGTTTTTATTTTAATTTTATGCTGATTACATAAAAGTACAAGAAGTGAGCTGCTAGCCACACTCATGAACAAAATAATTAGCTTTCTTTACTGTGACTTTGAGTGATTCGCTCACAACTGAAAATAAAAATGTTATACGTAAGTAAACGCATTGTTGCACGGAGACTGACTGAAATGCGACGAAAGTGAACAAAGGAAATGATCTGCAGCGCATATATAGGTTGCATGTTTTCAATTAAACCGAAATATTAGCATTGCGATAAAATTTCAGGCAAAACGAAAGCAAATTAAAATAGGGTGTGAGAAGTGTGTGGGGGGGGGGGGAGAGAGAGAAAGGGAGAATCAAGGATGTTTCTGACCAAAGCACATCTGTTAAGACAATGCCTACTGTCGGGTATTTCAGTTCTCTTTTGAATTTTAAATTCAATGCCTCATTCGTTGATATTTAAGATTTCACTGAACCACCTGAACGGGAAATTGTACCGACAGCAAGCAGAAAGCCAAAGTCATTATATGCCCATGTTAGACCAGACAGTTTAGAGCCGTTGTCTGGTCTGACTGAGTCTAAACAAGCTGGCAAGAAGTAAAGCTAGTGGATATTTAAAAAAAATAATAATAACGAATTTAAAACCATGATTGTTTTGTTGTGACAAAATCGGGATAACAATGCTCACGTGACCAAAACTACATCAGTCGCCGATTTTAACTGACAGTGGTGCTCGGTCGTTATAATAGAAAAATAAATTCCATATCTTGCTCAGTTTCAGTTTTAAATAAGTACATTGACTTGATTCACTGTTTGAATGCATGACTAAGTAAGACAAAGCATACCTGGTAGGGAAGACCAGTCCGTGCTCCACAGATCGTAAAGAGACAGGAAGGGAATTTCAGTTTTAAAACAAGAAGGGATAAAAAGCATTAAAAGAAAGACACTCTGTGACAGAAAAGTACGTTATCTGTTTTCTAATCGTGAATGTTGTGACACCGGAAAACTTGAGTATTGGTGATCTGTGACTTCAGCAACATCACGCCGACTTCCTAGTCCATGCTGACTGTATTCGCCAACCGGAAATGAGGGGCGTATAACGATCCTCGAGTTCTTGGCAACAGAACCAAGCCAGCAAGAATTGCACACCCCTATCACGGGTCCAAGTTTAAAGAAAAGGCGGGAGGTAACTTTACGGAAATATTGTTTTAATGCATATCGATTGAAAAATCTAGGTATTATTAAACAGAATATGCACATACCGGGAACACAAAGTGTTCTCGTGTGAATATTATTTTTATCCCGACAATTAGTAATCTGCATAGTTCTAATGGAATTTGACTGAGAGCGGCCAGAAACGTCTTTTCGACAAAGTTAGTATTAAAGAGAAATAAAAATTTTCTGTTTCGGCTCTTTGTTTGAACATTTCCGAGTTGAATTCCTTTGTCAATAGTTCGGCAGCTTACTTTTTCTTCTATATATTTTTAAGGTCTATCTTCAATAAACACAGCAGTATACTAAAGAAAAGAAAAGACAAATTCTGCCGTTTTTAATGACAAACTTAGTTAAAGTTATCCTGCCACATCAGCGTTGGCTGGGCACATCATAGTTAAAATAGAGCATAACAAGCAAAACGACAATTAAAAATCAAGTACAGACTAAAATAACAAGATGAAACAAGGCACTCAAGGGCAATAACTCCCAATGCTGCTCAGGGTGCGAATGTTAATCGATGCAGGAGGAAGACAGAATTGTCCCCTCATCAATCCATTTTAGAAAAACAAACAACAAACAAACAAACAAAAACTCTAAGTCATTTCTAACGTTAATGGTGGATAACGTTCCGCAAAGTTGATGTATTAAAATGGTGATAAAAATCAACAACTAAACTCCACCCAATTAATTAAGGAAAACAAAAGGGACTCAAGCCACATGAGAAAATATGCCATTATATTCAATAATCCAGTGTGGGTAAGGGTAGTGCAGATTAAAAACAGCAAAACAGTTGTCTACAGTCTAAGTAGAAATTTTTGCTCACTGTTTTACAAGTCCCGATCCAAACTGTTTTAAAATCAATAAATTCTAAGTAATTTTAAAAAATGAATATAATAAGCGACACCGAACGGTAGTAACTAGTGAAAATAATTGTAAATTAGCCCGCCTTTAGTGTAGGCGTGTGTATAGACGCCGGCACGATCTCATTATTACGGGATCTACTCTGATTATTCAACAGTCTCGCTGCTAGGGATCTACTCTGATTATTCAACAGTCTCGCTGCCATGATTTATTAGGCGACACGAGATGGGCTGTTGTTATACACCAGACAGCAGACAGAGTGCCACCATTCACAAGATACTTTGCTATTATGTGGCTTATCAATATTAAAAAAACACAAGTGGAAATATCTCAAACGCCCCCCCCCCCCCCCAAAAAAAAAAAAGAAAAATTAAAAAGAAAAAAACATAAATAATACATGCAGCAACAGTGTGAGGGGGGGGGGGATGACTAAAAAAAAAGTATTCATAGCAGTTTCAATCATTCAATTCGTAAAATATGTTCACATTCTTTGTAAAATCATTATTAATATTTCATGTTTTTAAAAGTAATAATAACGCTAATTCAGAGCTTTTTTTAAAAGCTAAATTGCATCAGTAAGGGAAAATAAATGGGTTATTTATTACACAGGTGTTGCCGGGCAAATATATCGTTCAGTGAAATATATTTATTTTTAATTTTACGAAGGCAAACTTTCCATGCAAACTGCCCCACTGTGAACTACTTGTTCAGCGATGCGTTAAGAGTACATGAACAAAGTAAAAGTCAACACATTAATTAAGAATCAAAAAAAAAAAAAAAACACCCAAAGACAGTGACGTCTGTAACAATGAAATACGTTTTAGACTGAACATTACCGAGATGACAACAGGAACCAAACAAAAGTGAACACTGAGCAAAACAGAAACACTTAACTTGATCAGTCAGCACTTAAAGTAAACTGCTAGAAATAATATTTTCTAATTTTGAGTGAAAGTGGATGAGGAAACAAATTATTGATTCGCTTGTTTTTTTTTAGTCTGCATTGTTCACTCACAAAGGACGTCGTTAGCATACAGGAAATATTTATATGTATGAAAGAACATTTAATGGAGAAAAAAACAGCTGAGAATATCCAAAGGGGAAAAACTCCAGCTAAGTGAGAACTTCAAAGGAAAAGAACCCGAAATAAGAGAGAACACTCAAAGGGGGAAAACCCGAACTAAGTGAGAAAATGTGCATTGGAGTGTGTGTGTGTGTGGTGGTGGTGGGGGGTGTCAGTAAATGTGGTGAAGTGAAGTGAATGAATTAAAGTGAAGTGTAAAGATAGTGTGAATGAATTCAGTTTGTGATCAGTTATGGTGTGTTACGTCGTAGTTTAGGGGTTGAAGGAAAAATTGCTTATCAAGGTTCGAACCCATAAAAGGAAACAAGATTCCGGGATTGCAAACCACAGTTCCACTAAGTCCAGCCATTTGTTTGATGAGCAACCCGTTGAGACGCATACATCACACTGGTCCACAAATACGTTTTTTCCCTAACTCACTGATACTTGCACATATGTGCCCTACCCCACCCTCACCCCGATCAATTTAAGAGCTTTGAAGTTCTGCGCGCTTACTGATCACCGCTATAAGACTTTGAACCATCCGCTTTTGTTAGGAACTGAACTCTAAATCGCCATCTGGGTTAGAATATAATGAACAAGTAGACAAGGTCACATTTTTTCTTTTTTTCGGGGAGTGTGGTGGTGGTGGTGGTGGTGTTGCATTTAAACAATTGACTCCTGTGTCTAGCTGGTCTCTACCTCCATATTTACAAAACAGATTCAGTAGTTATGTGGACGATCTCAACAGTGTCACAATGGTTCGAGGTCACCTGGAATTACTGGGGGGAAAAAATCCTCGAACACTATAAAGTTACTCCTTTGTTCGACCTTTCTGCGGCTTCAAGTTTAGTTTTTATGGAAACATACTTCTCTTTTTGGTAAAAACTGATTTATGGTGCGTTACAAAAACTTAACTGTGTAATAAAAAGAAAACGAAAGTATGCTTGAAAGTTTCGAACCACACAATGACTCATGTGCTTTAACCTTGTGCCTGGCCCCAGGCTAAATGGGGCCCCGATAGGGAGGACGTAAACTCCTGAAACCCTAGTGCATATCAAAGCTTACACCACACCTGTTAATTGTTGATTAGTGCTAATCAAAATCTTAAAAATTATCATAGCACTGCTTAATATCACAGATGGAGAAAGATTTGTGGTCGATAGCAACACGAAGTTATCTCTACAGACATCGCACAATCCAGACAGCCGTCAAGAAAATAAAGAGCATGGTAGTTGCTGGAGATAGGGGATGTATACTATTTTTGTCCCCTATCTGGGCGAAGTGGTGGTCATTACATTCTTTCCAACGGAATGCAGAGAGTCTACACATAAAATTCGCAAATCACCTCATGATTCCCATAAAATCGAATTTAAGCTCCATTAGAGTACTAAGGGTTGAATGTTAAGTTATGGGGTAATTTACCTAGAGATCATTTACTGGGACCTTGCGTATGAATGTTAGATTAGATTAGAAATTTAGAACATTGGGATCTTAGTGCGTATTAGGTCAACAGAACAAGAGTCGGTGTCTAATAATATAAATTACGAACATATGAATGTTAGATTAGATTAGAAATTTAGAACATTGAGATCTTAGTGCGTATTAGGTCAACAGAACAAGAGTCGGTGTTCAATAATATAAATTACGAACATATGAATGTTAGATTAGATTAGAAATTTAGAACATTGGGATCATAGTGCGTATTGGGTTAACAGAACAAGAGTCGGTGTCCAATAATATAAATTACGAACATAGACTACTGGGTAGTTTAACAACATACACGTATTGTTCATTGATAAATCAGAACTGAGGGTGTAATTTGAGAACAGTTTTTACTATTGAATTGGGGCGTGAGTGTAATTTGAAAACAGTTTTTACTATTGAACTGGGGCGTGAGTGTAATTTAAGAACAGTTTTTACTATTGAATTGGGGCGTGAGTGTAATTTGAGAACAGTTTTTAGAATTGGGGCCTGAGTGTAATTTGGATAATTAAACAACACAGACAGTGTCTAATACTGAGCGAACTCGGAGTATATAGGGTGGAAAAATCTGAGTGTGTAGGGTGGTGTGATGGTTATGCTAACGTTTTAACGTCACCACTGTAAAGTCTGTGTAATTTAAGAACACAGCACCTATTATAGATTTGGAGCCTGAGTATAAAGCCTGTGTAATTTAAGAACACAGCACCTATTATAAATTTGGGTCCTGAGTATAAAGTCTGTGTAATTTAAGAAACAGCACCTATTATAGATTTGGGTCCTGAGTATAAAGTCTGTGTAATTTAAGAGCATATATAGTGTCTGTTATTAAAGTGTGTCCTGAGTACAAAGCCTGTGTAGTCTTAGAACATAAATAGTATCTATTACTGAACTGGATCCTGAGTGTCAGGGTTGACAACATAAATGTGAAAAACAATAATATTTAAGACACAATAGTAGATATAAAGGCAGGACTAGTTTGAGAACACAAACCTAATATTTAGTGGACAGACTTTATACTGAGTGAAATGGTACATGGACTTAATATGCAGCACAAAACTTGATAATAAGTAAAATGGTAACATGGACTTAATATACAGCATAAGACTTAATAATGAGTAAAATTGTAACATGGGCTTAATATGCAGCAAACTTGATAATGAGTAAAATGGTAATATGGACTTAATATACAGAATAAGACAATGAGTGAAATGGTAGCATGGATACAGCATAAGACTTATTAATGAGTGAAATGGTAACATGGATTTAATATACAGCATAAGACTTAATAATGAGTGAAACAGTAACGTAGACCTGAGTAAACTGGCAACACAGATCTAATACTCAGTAGAAGACTTGATAACGAATGAAATGGTAACACATTTAATATACATTTTACAAATAAGTAAAGTAATGAGTGAAAAGACAGTGAGATATAAATAAACTGTTAGATATGGTGTATATTTCCCGACCGTAAGAAAGGGTATAAACATGATAAAGAAATAGAATTTGTTTCTAAGCCACTCAAAACATCTTCAATGTCTTCAAAAGTAATATCACACCACTCAAAAGTACACTTAAATAAAAAGAGAAAGAAATTAAATAAAATAAAAACAAGTGTTTGATTTAAGAAAAACGCCTTTTTATCAACATAGCATCAACTGTCGGGCGCTCACTTACACTATCTACATCCCCTGGGTGACATATCCACTTAAATATGCACATCCACATGAAGTCACAGTCCACAAAATAATGAGTATTCGCCTGAAGTTAAGTTCACACTTCTGGTTAATTCAGTAATGCAGTTGTTAAATGCCTGCTTTTAAAAAAAATCTTCTAGAACGAGAGTGCATGCAACACACAATATACCCTTATAATGGCTTATATCCATCTTATACTACACCCTGTATCATCTCTCGTACTCAGTTCCTAAACACAAAATATTAGGTGAGAATGAACACAGAATTTCACAGAATATTCACATTAACTCGGCAGTCAACGATGTATCCACGGAGCCATGAAGCAACAATAATGTCTAGCAGAGAGGTACCGTGGCTTAATTTCCATTTCACATGCAATGGTGTCAAACTGAAAAACATGGTACATAGATGTTGACTAAATTACCATTTCACAGCCAATGATGTCAAGCTGAAAAATATGTCAGTAGTATAAAGTATAGTTTCTCTTGTACAAAGTGTGAAAAATGTGGTCGTGTAAGAAATGAAATCCTTGATTGAAAAGTATGTAAAAAAAAGTGTGTAAAAAAAGAAGCGAACTTGAAATTAAAATTTTTTAAATGTATGAATGCAAAAAAAAATCGCAAAAGATATGTTCTTTCACGACCCTTTGGTGTTTCAAAACGTTTTGGTCGATGAGGGCCTCTTGGTCAGTTGTTTGGTTCCTATCACCACCTCCCGAAGTGTGCAATCTCACTCTTTCGCCAATTACTAGACTATATATAATCTGAGATAATTCTCGACATAGCATGATAATAGTGTATCTACTTGTCTCACACTTATTCCTGGTTAATATATCTTCTCCACTAACTTTCGATATGGTAAATGATAACATCCTATCTACTTGACTCATTCTAATTCCAGACTGATATATCTATTATTCTAAATCACGGCATTGCATGATATAGGATGTTTACTTGTTGCATTCTCATTCCTGACTGATATCTACTAATCTATCCTTCGACATGGCATGATAATATCATGTCTAATTGTCTCATTCTCATTTCTGATTGATATATCTATTCTTCAATTCTCGATATGGCATGATAATATGATATCTTCTTATCTCGTTCTCATTCCTGACTGATATATCTACTTATCTATCCTTCGACATGGCATGATAATATCATGTCTTCTTGTCTCGTTCTCATTCCTGACTGACATATCTACTCTACGTACTCTCAATCGTTCGGTCTTCACCCTATTTATATATGTATTCATATATATATCACCTTATCTCGTCTTGACTCTGAAAGATATGTCTTGCATTCTTGATCTCACTCTGGCATCATACATCATCTAGCCTAGAAATCTCGATCCTGCAGAATGATTGGATCCTGAGAATAAAGTCTTGATCGAAATCTTGATCCCGTGTAATCTATTTACATTACTCACCATATCATCATTCCTGCATAAAATATCTGCTCTTTTGTGCATAGTTTTACATATAAATTATGTCCATTCAACTAGATATACATTCAAGAATGAAAAGTCTCTGTTTCTCCCTTGTGAGTTCAACTCTTTGAATATATTGCAGCTTTAATACTTTAGGAGTAATTAGATTAATGTCCACACACATTCTCCAAGGCTATTTTAAAAAAAGGGAGTCACTGCTTTGACTGCTTGCAGGCCTAGCAGCCATCTTGTATTGTCCTTTCGAACGCGACCGAACTAGTTTGAATTGAATGGGATTTGAATAGATGAGAAATTTGTCCTTGCAAGTTATAGGAATTCATTTGTCTTAATTTTATCTTCTTTTTTTTTTTTTTAAAAAAGAAAAAGAACGTTTTTAGCTTCTTTATCTCGACATCATATTGTAAAAAAAAAAAAGTAAGGTTGGTATGCATGTCCGTTGTTATTCCACTTTATCACAGCACACTCCATTGCGTAATTAATAAGTAATAATAAACTGATCCTCTCCCCCACCCACCCCCACCACCACGCACTCACACACCTAAAGCGAATATTATTTTCACTTTAGCTTCGATGTATACGGCCCTTTGCCGCTAATCTCAAGACGGGGTGGAACAGTAGATTCTTTTCTTTCATCATTAATTAATGATCTGAGACAGGAATTCAAGTGGCCAGAACAATATAAATCACAAGACTCCAATCTTTGGTCAGAAAACAAGTTTTTTCCTCTAAACAATATTCACATAGAAAAGCAAATGTGAATATTTCTCGCTCAAGTAGCAAAGAGCTTCACAATGATCAGTAAATGCTGCAGAATCCATCTAGACCAGCAAAGCGGAATTTTAAATTTCTTTCTTTGTTTTTGAATCGATTTCAGCTATGGCATTTCTTCAATGGTCCGATTGCACAGTCCCATAGGATTCCCTGGACAGGTCCGAGCTCTGGCTCCGAGCACGCATAGACAAGGACAACTTGTCGTTAAAATGGTCTGTTAGACTGTTCAAAGAGCCACCTGACGTGGAAGGGAACCCTCGTGGCGGTGGAGGCATCGTGAAGGTCATCTGCGGACGTTCCAGTTTCGTCACGTGCACGAAGCAGCACGGCTGCGATATGTCCGTCTTTCTGGGCGGCAGGTACTTCGGCTTCTTGCTTTCCTTCTGCTTTTTCTTCTTCTTTTTTCCTTTCTTGCTCAGCATCAACAAGTCATCGTCAGGGTCAGAGGTCAGCTGTTTAATGGTGGCAGCGAAATCCACCGCTGCTTTGCCATCGTCGAAGCTCAAACCAGCGAGCTTATTGTTGTCGGCAGACAGGCGGAGCGTGTGGAAATTGGCATGCGGGCACGTGTAGCACGTGAGATGGGTCACGATGTCCTTCCACAGTGTGAAGCCCGTGCCCTTCTCGGCCAAGACAATGGTCAGCTTGCGTTCACGGTGATGCTCGCCACTGTCCAGCACGAGCACAGGTATGCCCGTGTTGATGAACTCCCAGGATTCGCTGCCGCTAGCCGGAGATGCTCCTGCTTGGCCGCTTGGCCCGAGTCTTGCAGAAGGCGCGCTCGCCATGGTGACGATAGCAGAGCCGAAGTAAAGATTGGCTAAGCAGCGGCAAACCGTGACACTGGTCTTCTGGCTTTTGTAAAACATCTCTACCTGGTTCAAGTCCAGATCCGTCACGCCTTCGCCCAGGCTTGCGACCGAAACTCCTGCGCTGGACCGGCTACCGTCGCTTCCGCCAGCAATGATGCCACCAACGCCCTGCACAACCACACCAGCTGGCCCGCCAGCGATCGACAGGCCTGGCGACGCATCTGAAATGTCCGAAGAGGCGTCAGAAAATGCCGAGCTGGCATCCGCGCCCGAGCTCACATACCGTTCTGTGACTGACTGGCCTGCCGTGATGTGCAATCCGTTCGTACTACCCACGGGTACCGACGGGTAGGGGATGGTGGCTGCGGGAACGGACGGCATTGGAAGAAGAGGGTTCCGACTGTACGCACTGGGCGGCGTGGATGCCGAGGGACTCAACAACAAAGTGGCCGGCGCAGCGTACTTGTCTGTGATTCTACGAACACCCTCCTGAGACTCGTCCCCTGGCTGGGTCTTGGAGCTGATCGAAGGACCCCTTTTCAGACGTTGCGGAGCGGTCGAGCAGATTCCAAGGGTGTCCCCTGCCTGAAGGGTGACTGATGGCATCGACAGATACGGGTCGGAGATAACAGGGTCAGTGTAAGGTTCAGGGTAGTGATCGGGTAAAGGCAGGGAACTAATGTCTTCGGGTAAAGAGGCTAAATAATAGGACGTTGGTGCTGCAGATACCTGTGATGATTGAGCAGGACTGTACGCAAGCGCGTTGTTTCCGCTCATTGTCTCTTCCACTGGCGCGGCTAGCACGTGTACGACTTCTAAAGCTGCTTGCAACACGCACGCACATACCGTCCTAGGCCTTCCGCGCACCGAATGTTTTTTTTTTTTTTTATCTTCTTCCCCTGTGTGCGCGTATATATGCGTGTGACGTTAGGTGTATATTTTTAGCTTTGTCTGGTATTAAATTGTTATGGCAAGCTCCTTCTTACTAGAGCAGGATCTTGAAAGCAGGTTTGCAACTGAGTGCCCGCTGTTCATCACATCAGAACCTAAGAATCGGAAATGTGCGGTTCGTTTTTTAATCATAACGCGTTCGGTGTTGATTTCGTGGTTTTTTGTTTGGGAAAATATTGTACATCCAATTTATCAGTGAAATGTCAGCAGCGAGCTTTCAGCACGTCTGTCTGATGTTTGGTTTTAAACTAATGAAATATTTAGTTCACTGGCTTACACGAATTGGTATCCATTGTGTCGCATGTTCTTTTGAATCAAAATATTTGAATGTACAAACAACTTCTTTTCAAAGCTGAAGAGATCAAACAAATAGCGCCTTTTTTTTTAGGCCGTCATAAAAATGTTTTCAAATAGAAGACGTCAAATTAATCATATAAACATCTGTAAGGAGAATTAATTATCCGCCCTTGACACTAATACATCAATTCCCTGAAGCACCTCCGGTAAAAAAAAGAAGGAAAAAATATGAGGAAAACGCCACACATACAACACTAAAAAAAAAAAACCCACACACAACAGAAATTCACGTTACGGAGAGGTGCAATGACCTGTAAAGTAGTGCAACTCGATACACGACATATGGCTTTGAGCTCAGACGAATCCGTTCTGCACAGTCTGTCACGCGCATTTCGCGATGTTCTTCCAAATAATTCCTGCAACGCGGACGTGCCTAGTCCCGCACTTATGTTTTAAGTAACATTTGCGTGGTTAACGGAACAGCCTTGCTGAGACTATAGTCATTGGTCCTTTTCCTGGTTATCAGAAGAGGTTGGTCGAGACTATCATCTTACAGATTGGTTAGCTAATACTCTCAACTCTTATTTGTTCCTGAAGCCTGGTAACTCAAATGGGATCACCGAGACTCGCAACAATCTTTCGTTCTTGAAATCTTGTTGACGTGCTGGTTATCCGAGGGAAAAAAAACCCCGCCCGTTTATTCCATTAGCATTATGCAAGGCTGACAGGCAAAGTTTGAGTAGATATCAACGTTTGTATGGGCGACTTCCTTGTTTCAAGACTTCGTCTGCAAAACAGAAAGATCAGAGATTAATAACGGACGGAAAAAAAATTCACTCTCGAGAATAAATCGAAATCTAGAAGACCTTGTAAAACTGTAACAATAATAAGCATTTAACAAATATATGTTCTTCATTAAAAATTTTTTTTTTCTCTTCCTTATATCATCTATCAATAGTTTTAATTTCTCCATTTTCATTTTTCTGTACGCCTTAGTGCCCGTCCGCAAAATTGACGTGTTGAAAGTAGGTGATGAGTAGAAAAAAAAAGTGGAGTTTACTTTTATTTCAACAAATAATTTTACTTTATTTTTAAATCGGAATATATTGTAACCAGTGTATACTACCATTAATTACAGCTGATCGACATTTACATTAAGATTCAAGCGAGACGAAGAAAGTTTTATTTAATTGATAACATCAAATATGTAATATACACAAAAGTCTGTCAAGCCTAGAGCTAAACTCACTTCGCAGCATATCAGAATTAGCCGCCGCTCACCACACACACACACACACACACACACACAAACACATAATAATAAAAATCATTAACTAAGTGGCGTTGAGGTTACACTTCTATAATCAAATGCCTGGAAAATTCAGAGTTAACTTGTATGACATAAGAGTGTGTCAGTGAGAAATGCATGACCCCGTGTCAGTGGAAAACGCTTGACCCAAAAATCGTGTCAGAAAAGATCGTTTATCACTGAGAAATATGCCGTCAGTATAATTATTGTGAAATAGGATAAAATCATATTCATACAGGGTGCAGCGAACATCCCTTTATATATTTTTTTAATAATTTAATTACTTAAATTCACGTGTAGACAAATCACCAACAAATAACGCTTTTTGGAAATATGAAACCGAGTGTAAATTTCTGCTTAGAAATAAAGTGAAATGCGTGTATTACTGCCAGACAATGCCAACATTTAGCAGTTATGTAAATGACATGAAACTCATGCAGCACAGTTTTGGCTTTGTTTTGATTACAGAATATATAATTTGTGGCACTGGACTGGCATCAATGAACACAGTAAATGTAAGTAGGTTACAAAACGGCATGCATTCTGTTTTGCTATAGATACCGCACAAGTGTTCTGGGGATTCTTTTACCTTGTTTGTTTTCGCTTCGCTGGTAAAACAGAACTGAATAAATCTTAGCAACGGAACCAGAGAGAGAGAGAGAGAGAGAGAGAGAGAGAGAGAGAGAGAGAGAGAGAGAGAGAGAGAGAGAATGTTTGTAAGTATGAATGCGCACGCGCGAGTGTGTATAAAGAGGGAGAATTCATGTGCGAGTCTTTATCACAAATTTAATATTTTTAATGTTTATATATCCATATAATTCTTCACAATAAAAAGTTAGTGGGGTTGTGTATTTTGTGTGTGTGCGTGCGTGTGTGTATTTGTTTGTGTGTGTGAGAGAGAGAGGATAAGTGCATGTATGTGTCTTGTGTCTTATTAGTCACACAGGAACAGTTTTAAAAATTACCTAACTGTTAGAAATTAAAAGTATAAGTGCTGTTGAGGAAGTGGTAAAACACCTATAACTGCTTAGCTGGTGGCAATGAAATGGCTCTGTTTGTCATCTATATGCATGTACTCTTTTTATAGGACTACGCAAGTGTTGATAATGAATTGTGTGATTGTTTGCGTGTTTGAATCCGTAATAGTCACACCTTTGGTGTACAGAACGGCACATTTGTTGTGAAAGAATTTTGGGATGTATGTGTGTGTGTGTGTGTGTGTGTGTGTGAGAGAGAGAGAGAGAGAGAGAGAGAGAGAGTACTTTATCGTCACACCTTTGTTTACAGAACTTCAAAAGCAAGTATGTAGATGTTGCTGTGAGAGAACTTTGAAACACGTGACTGAATGAGAGCATACCGTCACACCTTGAGTACATACACAACTGCAAAACTGTTGCCAACGAAGTTTGTATGTGCGTGCGTGTGAGTATGTTGTGTCGTTTTGAAGGTTTATGAACTGCGTAACAGCAGTGAAACGGAGTGCGAGGGGAAGGGGTGAAAGGTTCTATCGCAGTGACGCATCCGTACCTTTCAGAGTAGGGCTTTCTACCTGTGATATCACTGCAATATTATAAATGTATCTCAAGCCTTCGCCAATTGAAAGGCTTCCTGGCTGCACGTTTGCGCGCAATGGGGTTTTACACTCTTTAATACCACCACTGCAATATTACACGTGTACCACACGCCCGCGCCAACTGAAAGGCTTCCTGGCTGCACATATTCTCCTATCTCCTCGCAAGATATATCGGGAAGCATGGCAGCATTTGCTCCGTACATTTCTTGGATGAATGGATCCCTCTTTGATCCCACCCCACCCCACCTGACTATAATACGGGCAATAACAATAACAATAGTAAATCCAGGTAAAATATTTTCTTCTGTCAATAAATAGTTGTTGAAAAAATAATGAGTTTCTTTCCATAATTCTTATCAGCAGTAATTATTATACTTAGTAAATTATGAAAACAAAATCGACACTTCCGAAGAATCCGAGCATAAAAGCCACTCAATTTATAACAATCATAATACAAATGTACTTCTGTAATGAATTATTTCTTGCTTTAAACAACAGGGTACATTTAATGAACAAGGAAGGAATAAAAGAAATCCGGCGTGACAATTCTATAAATAACAGTCTTTTAGCGCCCTTTTTTTAGCCCCCGTCATTAAATCTGAAGCTAAAAAATGTAGTGTTATATGTCAATAGTCTGCAGGATTATTAAGTCTTGTCAGGGGTCCGGTATTATAATAAGTTTCGATTGTGGCAAACACAAACCATACAGTACCATGCCTGACTAGACAAAGACGTTAATCACTGCAGTGCATCGTGTCTAGTGTATTTAGTGGCATTACTTCCTTGTAGACAATGTGATTTGGTCAAGGCAGGCTGTCATTATAACAGGACTCCACTCACTGTAATTGCAGTCCAAGCGGCGAGGTCAAACCAGATGTATCATTGCAAATGACTTTTAAAAATAAATATAATGTACATGCAGTCAATGTAGCTAGGCCAAGAATTTATAATGATAATTGCCTACTTTACACTGTGTACTCGTAATCAATGTAGCTAGGCCAAAAAGAATTTATAATGATAACTAACCTACTTTATACATTGAACATGCAATCAATGTAGCTAGGCCAAAAAGAATTTATAATGATAACTAACCTACTTTATACATTGAACATGCAATCAATGTATCTATGCCAACAGAGGCTTAACATTATCTCATTATCATTATTGTCTATGACATAGAGTAAACGCAGTCGTATAATGCTGATTATAGCTCCATAGAGTGCATTCATTATAACTTGGAGAAGGTGGGTTTATAACAATAATCGATCAAGTCTGTAATATAGATATTTGTGACTGGTTATGGCTTTATAACTGTAACCGGCCTGTTGTCAACAGTTCACTATCATTGGGTCTTGGACAAAGAAGAAAGAAATCTTGGCATCTCCAAACATTTGGAAGCGGGTGCAGGTGCGATAAGGGGGAGAAGGTCAACATGTCTCCAACAAGCGCGACAATAAACCGTGACATAGTCTTTAACCGGCCTGCTCTAAACAGTACACTTTTATTCGGCCAAGCCAGGATTGTAATTGAAGTCAGTTTAACTTATAGAGCACTATCATTAACCGGTCTGCTCTAAACAGTACAGTTTAACTTATAGAGCACTATCATTAACCGGCCTGGTCTAAACAGTACACTTTTATCGTTATTAGGCCAAGCCAGGATTGTACGGAAGTCAGATTAACTTATAATGCACTATCATTGTTGATACAAAATAGATTTATTATTATAACCGGCCTGTTTAGTATCGTTTACTATTATGTAACCTTCCTACATTATAAAGTGCACTGTCTTTTAACTCGGTCAAAATGTTTACACCTGTAGGAGACTTGCGTAGTTCATACATTGTATTTTCACTTGACTCGGTCAAAACACGTTACAGCTGTAGGAGACTTATTACGGCATAGTACATGCTGAACCACAAAGCGAAAACAGTTCTTATATTGGTAAGCAGAATCGATCTAATATATGGCTCACTGTCACCGAGACCTGTCCAAGTAGATTTTATAATATATGTGCTCCTTAATCTAAACAAGACGCCATGACTGGTCGGGTAATATATATTCATTATTAAAAGTAGCTCTTCTCTTTATAGTGCATTATCACAATGACTCACCAAACTAATGTTTATAAGTCTAGTCCTCCTAATCTAAATACATTACTGTGGCTTGGCCAAGTAACGTTTATAAGTCTAGTCCTCCTAATCTAAATACATGTAGTGCACTTTGTATCGCTTTGGCTCGTCTGCAACAGATATACGATTACAGTGGGCCAACTGTATAGTGTACTATCACTGTGGTTAGCCAAGACATATATGTTTGCATACAGCGAGAACACTATCACTGTGGTTAGCCAAGACATATATGTTTGCATACAGCGAGAACACTATCATTGTGGTTAGCCAAGACATATATGTTTGCATACAGCGAGTACACTATCACTGTGGTTAGCCAAGACATATATGTTTGCATACAGCGAGAACACTATCACTGTGGTTAGCCAAGACATATATATTTGCATACAGCGAGTACACTATAACTGTGGCTTAGCCAAGACATCTACATACTTGCAGTGCATTAATACTGTGGCTCAGCTAAATACACTTTATGGTTGCAGTCGGCCTGCTGTAATTGTATGTCAAACAAGAACCGTTTATCACAGAGATCAGCCTACTCTGTTATTATACATGTCATAGTGACTTTCTAGACTGATTTGAACTGAGGTCGGCTATCCTGTTACATTTAACAGGAAGAAAAGTGAACATCTTAAATAAAGAAATCGTTATTCCTCTGTCAAAATGTGTTGACTACTACATAACATCCGGAAGTGGCACACACTATTAGATGGATGTCTGTTGACAAAATGACACTTAAAAAAACGGACAAGGAAGTTACTGCTTTGGAGTTAAAAAAAAATAAGAAGAAGAAAAGATCTTTTCTGTGCTACTGAAGAATGCTGCACTGTTTTGACATCTATGGCCAGAAAATTAAAATCCCCAATATTTTTTAATATTCAAACTTACTGATGTATGGTTCCCGGGTGATTAATTCTTTTGTAATTTCGTGGTTGTAATTTCGTGGAATCTTAAACTAATGAACGTTTATGGAGAGAAGAGGTGGGGAGAGAAAAAGGGGAGAGAGAGGTGGAGCGAAAAAAAGGAGAGAAAGGAAAGAAAGAGGAAGGGAGAGAGGGAGGAGGAGGGAGTGGGAGAGAAGGAAGGAGATACAGTAAACCCATGGTGAAAGAGATAAGGGGGAAGGATGAGAGGCAAAAAGAGAGGGATGAGGGACAGGAACAGACATGAAATGGACAACAGACTGAAGAAAAAAAGGAAATAGTATTAAGTAAGCGGAGCGAGTAGGTGCTGATTTCTAAAAGAAATAATAAAAAAAAAGAAATATTATTTTATCTTACCCAAAGACAATGCTGCAGTCCAATGCTGTGTTGGACCCATAATACTAAAATAAAACTTAATACCTCCACTAAGAGTGCCATTTGCTTATGCAGCATTTAATTTTCAAATACAGGTATCCAAACACAGATCCTTACAGTGTAGTTCATCTTACTGACAAAAAACTACTGATGACAGACAGCTAATGTGGTGACCACTAATTTTAATAATTTAGTTTTGCTAATGTCCGCTACCAACGCTCGTCAGTTTCTCAGGCGCTCATGAACACTTACAACTTCGAACACGGCTTAAACGAAACCAAAATTCGATTTGGGATTTTTCTTTCTCCTAAGAGTGCCGAGTCAATGCAATCTTAACAATGAGCCAACAACCCAATGCAAATCGAACCAGAAATCTATTTTGCCTTTAATTTTGATTTTTAAGGTGTGTGGGTGTGTATGGGGGGGGGGGGGACTCCAAGCGTGATAAGATTGTGCATTATTGCTGGGATCCTACATGTTACAGCGTTCCTACATGTTACAGCGTTAATCTCGTTGACATTAGCATTAACATTCTTTGTTCTGTAATTTCGCTGAACATAGCTCAATGTCAGTATATCTAAACAACAAATATCCCCCCAAAAACGAAGACTAAACAGGCCCAGTTTTAACGAACGTAAAAAAAATGCGCATCAAACCGCACATAACGCCATTGAAGGAAAAACAGTTTCGTCAGTCGACCAACTTTTATGCTATAAAACGAATCTCACTTTCGCCGATAGAAGTTTTAAGGAAACGTAATACACAAATGTCGATTTGTTTTTTTTTCTTCATTTAGCTTTACTACCGACCGCTGTCAGTCTCTAAACGACCCTCACCTTTTCACTTGCCGTCAGTTGCACTGGTGAATGATCCCTGCACAGGTGAGCACGGCAGCGCTTGACGAGTAGTCCTCGACATAAACAGGGCTGTTAAGAGCGCGCACTGAACACGTATCTGCCCGTTTCGTGTCGGTGCAGTCCTGTTAGCTAGTTGCTCTGCGCGTGGGACTTCTTACCCGACGCGCCTATGAGATGTAACTAATTTCAGTTTCTATTTTTTTTTAAGGGGAGGGGTGGGGGAATTATATACTGCGGGAAAACCACGGAAAAACGGATTCTAGGACAGATAATATGTATATGTGGGTGTGTGTATGGGAACGCACAGTTAATGCATCATCCGTTGGTTGGATGGATGGATGCGTGGATGGATTGATGAGTGAACGAAGGACTCATCATGAGTTGGCAAGCAAGTCAGCGTGTTCTCAGTGAGTGTAGTCTCCGTGCGACCGTTAAGCACGCGCGTGAGTGTCTCAATGTCTATTTCAGTCGAAAATGTAAACTATTATCGACTTCCACGTAATGCGTCTGCGAACAGTTACAATACAGCAAACTATCCAGTCATTAACAATCGCATATTCATGCAGACCGTTACAATCAGTACAGGTCACGATCGCTCATTCATGCAAGCCGTTACAATCAGTGTAGGTCACTTTCGCATATTCATGCAAGCCGTTACAATCAGTGTAGGCAACGTTCACATATTCATGCAGGCCGTTACAATCAGTATAGGTCACAATCGCACATTTAGACAGGCAAATACAATCAGTATAGGTTACAGTCGCATATTCATGAAGGCCGTTACAATCAATATAGATCACAGTCGCATATTCATGCAGGCAAATACAATCAGTATAGGTTACAGTCACATATTCATGCAGGCCGTTACAATCAGTATAGGTCACAGTCGCATATTCATACTGACCTGCATTCACTGTCCCAATCATAGAACAGGGTAATTTGTTTTGTTAAGTCACGAGAATGAACACAAAAATATTATTTACATATGAAAAGCAGACGTATGCCTACCTCACATGATCGTACTGGGACAAGACACATCTATACATGTCATGTTTGTAACTGACATTTTTCTGACTCATCAACAGATGTATATCACGGTCCCAAACTATTTGTGGGCGCGCGAGAGTCGCCACGAAAGCTGTCAGTGTACATGTCACCTCAGCAAATACCACTGATTAAGTACGAAAACAATGCTCTTCTGATCACGGATACTAACGCGGAATGCAAACTGACGCTATCAGCAGTGCTATCAGGCACTGACTGCGTTACCGATTACGTCAGGACCAACTACAGATTACTCTAGTCAAAAGAGCGATTTCTAACATCTCAGCTATCAGATCAACTATCAGATCTTACTGTCACGGTGGGCCGATTTCGTTCTGAATCACAGTCCCTAAAACAAAGCTCAGAATTAGGTCGACACAATAAAAAAAAAAAATTGCACAGCATTCAGTTCATTTCAAATTATATTTATTTGTAATTCAGTGGAGCGCTACACTTAACGTTATTACGAATTGTAACAAGTGTATTGCAATAATTATAGACAGAAACAATGCTAAAAGGATCTAGCTCCCTACAACAGCCTTCTAGGCACTACCTGCAGTATTGACACTGCATACTGCTTTTTAATTTCTTGTTTACAGTTCCTTTGGTAGAGGGGATAGAGAGGGGGTGATCCTACATAGAAAATACATTGATCTCTATTATATTTATTCAGATTATAATATTATTTACGAATAGTGATTGAGCGTTTGCACCAAGTAATAAAGAAGCACGAACACCCTGGGAAACGGTATGTGAAATTTTGTGCTTTAAGTTTTCGTTCATGTGTATTGTCTGTAGTAGTGACGTAATCAACAATACTCCATTGACTGGGCATGTATATCTGGACACGTGTCCAATGAATAAGTGTCGAATGGACTGGAGAGTTGTCTGTCCCTAATTTTTGATACTATATTACTTGTTTAATGTCAGCGTGACGTGATCTACGGGCATTGTGTGTTTCGTAAGTACCAGAATTTATATAACTCATGAAGAGAATGTGCTGGAACTTTCTGATGTAATCTAAACCAGTCTTATGTGGATAAGTAGCTTTTATTATCTAATGGTTAAGATTTACAAAGAACGAGACCAGCCAGTCAGCTAAAATCAAAGTTTACTTACTGAAATAATTCTATTCTATTCTCTAATTACTTTGAATATGGTATGGATGAAGTCCGGTCATGAAAGTGGCTGTTAACTTAATGGTGAGTTAACTGATTGGTTGAAGTATTAAGTGAATTTTGCTATTGATATATTATGCTTGCGTTTTATGTAGAAATGTATTATGTGAGTAGAGTATTACTTCTACAATTGTGAATTATAATAAGTGTATGTAGTATGTTAAGCATTTGACATTGTTTCTTGTGAACCTGTTCATAAATTATTATGTTGTATTTATTATGCTGTATGGGTGTATCAGGATAGAAAATATTGTTGCAGGACACTGTAAGTTGAGACTTGAATGTAAGAAGAAATGGAGTTAGATAATAAACTGGATAACTTAGCATTTGTTCCCTCATTATATTTTACAAGGAAGAAGCCTTTCGAGAATTTCCATGATTGCTGAAATTTTGGGATTTTCTTCCTGGTTTCCGGTTTATTGATTTATTGATTTATAAACAGTTACGTCCGTGGCAGACTGGAGAAGTCTGTAAGTTTTAGGATACACTGCACTTGTTAAAGTATGTCAGCAAGAGTGCTTGACTACAATGAGGAATGTCTGGTATAAAAGAAGTTACTCGAACTTGCCGGTCAACCAACGATGAACTGTTGGGGTGTGAATTGCCATAATGGATGAGAAGATAAATAGCTAAGTAAACAGCTGGTGATCTCTTTAATCAGAACTGTGTGTTACGATTCCGTACAAACTTGAAAGACAAATAGGTAGTCCTATGACCTTCGTATTTGAATTTTGATATATGGAATTACCGTTAATTGTTAAATTTATTAAATTCTTATTTGTTATCCAATTACAGAAATTATTGCAAGGAAGACCAAAACAGAACTGGGTTGGGGCTGAGCAAAAAGATGAATGTTTTGAATGCATAATTAGTTGTGATTGGATAACGTACCTAGTTCGTGCATTATTACACAGGTTTACCTCTCACTAAATTTAATATCTAAACCAAGGGAGTTAATTTAGGAGATTGAAGGGTGAATCTGGCAACCAGTCTGTCGTCAGCATAGGTGAATGTTGGAAATTAATAATCTTAAAATCCTCATGCTGAGACAGGGTCTCTAAATAAATACTGGTATGTAACAGAGGATGAAAGGAGAACATTGCGTCTATAAAGCTGAAAATTAGTCTAAAATTAATGCTTCTATGATTGCTATTGTTTCGTGTGAGCCACAAGTTTTCCTTCTAAACCATTGTGCTGACGAGAAGGGGGGCGGGGCCAACGTATCAGTTCAGTCCTTTGTCGTGGGCTTTCACCTCCTTAACCCCGTTAACAAATAGGTCTCCGACACAACCATCATCTTACCAATGATCCACTGGTGTACTATAATATTTAAATGAACCACTGATGTACTATAGTATTTAGTATTTAAATGAACCATTGGTGTATTTAATATTTAAATGAACCACTGGTGTGCTATAGTACTTAGTAGGCCTATGTAAATAAACCACTGGTGTACATTAGTATTTAAATGAGTAGGGCCTACCATTGAACATATTAGCGGACTGAGTTAAATTGTTATCATTGCGGAGTATTTTTTTTAAAAATAAAGCAAACACACTTTTATTAATATTTTACAGGAAAACAGTTGTCCATTGTAATAATGTCAAGACGTACAATTACGCTCTTTTCTAGTGCTTTCATTTAGCCAACTGATTTAAATCACACACGTATTCTATCGTCTAGAAAATTAATTTGCTGACTTAAATCACACAAGTAAGCTATTGTCTAGAAAATTAATTTACTGATTAAAATCACACAAGTAGTCTGTTGTCTAGAAAATTAATTTACTGATTAAAATCACACAAGTATTTTATTGTCTAGAAAATTAATTTACTGATTAAAATCACACAAGTAGTCTGTTGTCTAGAAAATTAATTTACTGATTTTATAAGACAATGAAAGTGCAATTTAGAGCGAGGAAAATTCAAAATACAATATATGACGTTGGTTTTTAAAAAGTGTTTCACACAAATACGACAGGTTATAGGCCTATTTTGAAAATATTTCGAATGCCTCACGCTCTACCTTAATTGTTGTAGCTGTTACCGGTGGGTGACAATGAAAACTTTTATGAAATCAAAATATGTTAGTAACTGGTTTAGTCTCACAAGAAAGCAAAAAAAATAAAAAAAAACCACAATGTGATGTCAACATTTCTTGGAAACCCCTGCACGTTCACACACAAGCGCACGCACGCTTTCCTACAGCATGTCAAACTTTTTCTAACCCATTTCCATTCTCCTCGTGTTAAACTTAATGCATAGTATCCATGACAACCAGAATAACTCAATAGAAGCAAATTCAATCTTACCCGTGCTTGTCGGAGAGAGAACAATGTATTACTGCTCTTGATTTTGTTGTCTTGTCAAAGGAATGGTTTACATTTCCATCATTTCGACAAAACTGAGTGTGTGTGTCTCCGAGAAGTCAACCTACCGACCACCACATTGATTAAGGACAAATGTTGGTTACAGTTCTAAGCTGTAAATACCTTAATGAGTCAGACTGAGTTAGACAAATGTTGTTTACGATTACGAGTGGTAAACCCGTGACCCTGTTTCGAGCGGGTCAGCCAGTCTCACATCTTATCCTCTGTGTGCGTGTGTGCGTGCGCGCGTGTGTAAAGACACCATACCACTGACTCAATATCCTACAGAGGGTGGGGAGACAAAAAGTACGAGAGCGCAACTGAGTCGAGCCAGCATCACTACACAAGCGCGACCCTGAGACTGACAAATCCCCGCTAGCGATTTTAAAGTCATTATACTTGTGTGTATCGTCTGCGCTGCGCGACAACAGACGAGAAAGGCCGACAACCCTGTTTTTGTGAGTCACAGACGCACAGCTGCTGATGACTCTGCTCACACCCAACACGTAGATGATGTAATACAATTAGTCGTCTCTGGCGTCTGCTCAAAGTAACACCCGTTATTTACTCTTTAGCACGCTCATTTCTTCCGGTGAAGAAAGAGCTCATAACAGTCCGGTGTCCACCTTTTAAAGTGCCTAACATTTGAAGTCTGCATTATCACTGTAATGAGATTATTAAAGTTTTTATTACATCATTTATAAGTCAGTAACCCCACCCCCACAATTTATATAGTAACTGGCTCTGTGAGTGTGTCCCCTAATCATTAGTTCTGAAAACCCGGTCAGAAAATCCCTCCAAAGCCGGACAGAAAATCCCTCCAGACCCAGACAGAAAATACCTCAAATGCTGAAATGTCTCAGAATACATTAATAATTACTTATCATCAGCCACTGGTTTCCTGCCTGCTGAACACTGAATAAGTTTTTGAAATGGTCCTTTAAGCGGACATAAAGCAGAAGTAAAAGAGACATAAAGTTGTAATATAAGTACAAATTAAAGTGTAATTGCAGTTGTAGAGCATTGATAAGGATAAGCATAAAGTTGTAACTGTAATTACAAATTAAAGCGTAATTGCAGTTGTAAAGTATTGATAAGGATAAGCTTAAAGTTGTATTTGTAATTATAAATTAAAGTGTAATTGCAGTTGTAAAGCATTGATAATTATGTAAGGATAAGCCCATAAAGTTGTAATTGATCAAGGAAAGTGTACAGCAAATCGCAAATAAAAAAAAAAAAACGTGCGTATGTGTGTGTGTGTGTGTGTGTGTGTGTGTGTGTGTGTGTGTCTAACGAAATCAATCCTGGCAAACATTACCGTATGTATTTTTTCTTAGGACTAACTGAGTGGTAGCCAATCCCCACCTGTCAAGCTGTTATTCCTTCTGAACAAACCAAATTTTACTCGATTTTTTCCTTTTTCTCAAATTGCTCAGTTATTAGAAATTGCTTATATAGCAACAAAGTAGCATAGGCTTAGTCAAAAAACATGTTTTGTATTTTAACCATCTGTGACCCTATGACATCATCTAAAGCAAAGGGATCGTCCATTCCAAGATGCTTCCATATACTCGGCTTTAAAATCAGCTTTAGTGGAGCTCTAGTCCACGTCACACACAAGATCAGATCTTAAGACCAGCTTGATCACATTTCAGAATGTCGTATCTGTTCTTTTGCATAATTTTCAGGATCATCTTTCATTCTATTTCTATGTAAGCCTATTTAGAATTTCATTTCACGCTTTGAATCATGAGCGAAATTGCTTGGAGCCTGGTATGTATTGCCAAGTTAAAATTAGAATCTTTCTGGTATTAGCGGGATTTAAAATAACAAATGTTGACCCCCAGATAGCATTCAATCCCAAAACAGCACATTAAACATTTACTAGAATTTATATATCCAGAGAGAAAAAAAATTAAAATAAGTTTAAAAAATCAGCTTCCAGATATAATAAGGCACTTAGTAGCTCAGTAGTTTCAAGTTATAGTTATTTTAGGGTTAATTACAAATCTCAGAATAAATGTTTTGATGCTCTAAGAGTCTAAATGTTGTAGAATTGTAGAATGTTATAATTAGTAGAACTATTGCATAACTACTTGATACTTGTAACACCCAAAACACAAATGGCTTAATTAATAATTAATTATTATATTTTACATTAATTATTTAATCTTCTTAATTAAGTGTCTGTCACTCTCGTTTTTTGAGAGTTCTTTCTGTACTGTTGTTAAGTTAGGATACAAAATAATTGTTAAAGTGCTAATTAAGTCTAGTCTAGCAATATCTATAAGATTATGTAATTGCCACTATGTAGCATGGCCATCAGATGTGCATTCTATATGTTCTCAGTCTCAAGAGCAGATACCAAAAGCCTGCAGCCACTTCTCTCGACCATTAGTGTAAACTGAAGTCACTTTTCTTCATTAACTGAAACATGAAAATACTGGCCAGGAATTGGCCAGCATTGTCTGTGAGAAACCCGAACAGTCAGTCCAATCATGTGTCTCTTTCAGTAGAAAGGTGTTCCCCATTTGAGAAGTGAAAATAATACAAACATGACTTGGGGCCCTTACCTGGGCCAGTCAACAAAACAATCTTTCCCCCAGATAGAACAATGAAAGCACACCTTCTAGCAGTGATGCCTAATATCAAAGACACCAGCTAAGTGAACATGTTCCGAAAAATGTCATTCAAGTTTTGCTGTCACTTATGGTAGTAGAGATTGATATTTTCAGCGATTTAACTTTGTTTAACACCAAGAACATCAACAAAATAACTTTCAGTCCATCCCCACTAGATAAAGTAGTTATGAACAAGTGTGAGAAAAAAACTACTCATCTGCATGGAACTGGTTTGGATAGTATCAGCAAGTTCTAGCATGTTCTTTACCTGAGTTGTTTACTCCAACTCTGATGGTTACAAAAAAAATACCATCATAAGCAGTGCCCAATGTCGGGTCACATTAACATTGACAACAAATATATAATTATTAAGTTTAGAAATAGGGATAGGCAAATTTACTCATCCACAGTATTACTTATATTAGTCTAAAGCTCAGCTTGGAGCTCCACATCTGATTTAAGATCAGTTTTGTCCAAATTGCGTCCATTCAGCCAAAGAGTGTCGATGGACATTAAGCAAAGTAAATTAACCAGTATTTTCTATTTTTGTTCAACATAAAGCAACCGTGGAGCCATTGGTACTGAAAAGAGTGAGAGGGGAAAAGTTTTTTTGGGGGAGAGATGGACACAATGGCTTTTCTCTAAACTTAAGAAATTTCGAAAGTAATTCTGTCTATCAAGACATTCACACATGGATACATACATACACGACCGTACCTGTTCTTCATTCTTATTGTGTGCGTGAGTACGTGGACTTTTCCTGTGTCCACTCATTAAACAAAGATACCTCACAGCCGCTGTGTGCGCTGTAGCCTGTACGTGACAGCTCAGCTGAATGCAAACAACGGACAACAGAACTGTTCACCCGCTTGGCGAAACATATTACACGTAGTGGGGAGTTAACAAGAGGGTGGGAGGGAGTGAAAAATAAATGTAGAGTAAAAGAAAACACCGATCCTCGTGACGTGATGAAAGAGTGACACACGGGGATTATGGAGTGACATCTGAACGATGTCCTGGACTGGCAGTTAACTTTGTTTTTGGTTCTGACACAGGACTCAAACTCGTTTGTTTTGGTTCTATGACACAGGACTCAAACTCGTTTGTTTTGGTTCTATGACACAGGAATTAAACTGTTTTGTCTTCGATATGTGATACAGGACTTAGAATAGTTTGTCTTCGTTCTGTGACAAGGAATTAAACTAAACTGGTTTGATTCTGTGATACGGGAAGTAAACTAGTTTCTGGTACAGGAATTAAACTAGATTGTTTTGATTTTGTGATGGAGAAATTAAACTGTTTGGTTTTGTTCTGTGAGACATGAATTAAACTAGCTTGTCTTGGTTCTGGATAAAACTGACCGTGAGTGTGACACAAAACTAAAGTAGTTTGCCTTGGTTCTGATTAAAACCATCAGTGTGTATGACACAGGAATTTAACTAATTTGGTATAGTTTTGATTAAGAATGACAGCAAGTGAGTGTGACAAGAATTAAGCTTGTTCGAATTAAAGTAGATTAGGCTTGTCATTAAGTGCAACTGACAGTGAAATTACAGCTTGTTTAGTTTAGCTTTGATTAGGACTTGTATGTGAGACTGACAGAAAAAATAAACTAGGTTTGATTTATGTTTAATTAGGAGAAGTCAATGTGTAAGTGTGAAAGAAGATTATTGTTTAATATTGGTTTACTTCTGATTACGAGTAACATTGAGTATGGTAAGGAATATGAGCATATTTATTTTAATTCTGATTAAGAATGACAATAAGTGATAGCATCACATAAGAATTAAGCTTGTTTGCTTCATTTCTGATCAGGAATGACAGTGAACGCGTGTGGTATATGACTTTAACTTATTTAGTTTAATTTTGAGTAGGAATGGCAGTTATTGTGACAGAAACTAAGCTTGTTTGCTTTAGCTTTGATTAAGAATGCCACTGTGTGAAAGTGAAAAAGAAATAACAACGAATACTGTATGTATGAAAGATTGCTTGGTTTAGTTTTGATTAGGAACTACAGTGAGATTGACATTAATATCACTCAGTGAACAAGAGTTAAACGTTTCTGGTATTGCTTCACAAGTCAATGATTAAATGACAAAATCAAACTACCACACTACATATATTCTTTGCCTGATAAGCAAAAAGAGTTTCTTGCAACAACCTCAAAAAAACTATATAATTCAATATTTTAAAATAAAATTTGCAGGATTTAAATTTAATAATTAAAATAAAACCAATACTGAATAATAATTATGAAAATAAAGATTAATTATTAACAACAATTACAATAACTGGTAATAATTAAAAAGTCCACCATAACAGTCAGTTAACTGCTATAATATTTGTTACAAGGACTCAACATCTTGAAAGTTCAATTAAATATTGTATGCAAACGCCGCTCAGTTCCATTAAATATTTTATATACACGAGTTATCAGTTCTAATAAATATTGTATATACACGTTGCTTTCAATTCTATTAAATGTTTTGTATACACGTTGCTTTCAATTCTATTAAATGTTTTGTATACACGTTGCTTTCAGTTTCATTAAATATTTTATATACACTTTGCTATCAGTTCTATTAAATATTGTATAATTACATTGCTATCAGTTCCAATAAATATTGTATAATTACATTGTTATCAGTTCCATTAAATATTGTATATACATGTAGCTATCCGTGACCCGACAAATGCGCGTTAGGGTTAGGATTAGGATTAGGGTTAGGGTTAGGGTTAGGATTATGGTTAGGGTTAGGGTTAGGATTATGGTTATGGTTAGGGTTAGGATTATGGTTAGGGTTAGGGTTAGGGTTAGTTTTAGGGTTAGGGAGAGAACGTGATTTCGTCGTCGCGCTTTTGTCCATGCGTTTTTGTCGGCGCGCATTTGTCGGTGAACTATAGCTATCAATTGCAGTAAATATTGTATATACACATTGTTATTAGTTCCATTAAATATTGTATAGACACGTTCCTATCAGTTTTATTAAAAACTGTATATATATATAATGCTATCAGTTCCATTAAATATTATGCATACGCTGTTATCAGCTCCATTAAATACACAACTGCCTATTCTATATGCACATCAGTCCCCCTGAAATATTGTATATACTCTGTTTTATCAGATCAATTAAATATCGTATATATACAGTTTGTTATCAGTTCCATTAAATATTGTAGGTACAAGTTGTTATCAGTTATATTAAATATTGAATATACACGATGATATATATTATATTAAATACGGAATATACATGATATTATTAGTTCCATTAAATATTTTATGTGCATGATGTTATTAGTTCCATTAAATGTCTTTTGTACACGTTATCAGACCATTTTATATTGTTTATACACGTTGTTATCAGTTCCACTTAACATTCTATGTAAATGTTATCGTTCCATTAAATATTGAATGTACACGTTTTCATCAGTTCCACTGAATAGTGCGTGTACGAGTTATCAGTTCTACTTAATACTGTATGTACACGTTGTTATAAGTTCCATTAAATATTGTATGTACACGTTGTTAACAGTTCCACGATTGTATGTACACGTCATCAGTTGCACTTAATATTGTATGTACATACACTCTGTCATCAGCTGCACTTAATATTGTATGTACGTACACTCTGTCATCAGTTGCACTTAATATTGTATGTATACGTCACCAGTTGCACTTAATACTGTATGTACACGTCACCAGTTGCACTTAATACTGTATGTACACGTCACCAGTTGCACTTAATACTGTATGTACACGTCGCACTTAATACTGTATGTACACGTCACCAGTTGCACTTAATATATGAGGAAACTATTTGTAACTTCCTTTAAGTTTGTGGTTTTACTTTTTTATTACTTATTGTGTAATGGTGTGTGTGGGGTGGGTTTTATTAATATTTATTTTTATAGAAGGTGAAGTGTGTTTGTGTGAATGAGATATGTGATGATGACTTGGTGTATGTGATTTTGGTGATATTTATTTGGAAAGAGTAGTGTTTGTGTGGTAACTGGTAAATGTAATAGTCTCATTGTGTCAATCAAGCATTTTCTTTCTTCTCTGTATTTGTAACAATGAAGTAGAAACTATATGGACATCCAGTGCATGCAATAAACATAAGGACACCCAATGGTACAAGTCCCGCTGCATATGGTTAGATGCATAGTGTGTACTTAAATGTCCTGCTAGAGTAAGACGAGTGTTTCTGTGACACTTCCCAGTTTTTCACAAATGCTCAATTACTGATAGAGCCTATATTCTGTATTGTATTCAATTAACAATCGATGCCTTTGTATTAAAGGTTTCAGAGTCCTAACAATTAAACTGTACTACATAGTTTACAAAAATCTATCCATCCATCCATCTATCTGCCTGGAAATCAGTACGTTTGAAAAACTATAGTTTTTTTTTTTAAGATTTAATCCTTTCCCATTTTTTCAGTGAGTGATTTAAAAACAGTGCACACACCAAACTCGGACAAATATTTTCCATCGTTCCCATGACAACAGACGGAGTGCATCCCTTGGTTGATTGAAAAATGTGCCAAGGTAACTCTGGATTTAACACTGCTTTATCAACGTGAGAGAATCTACTTCACTAATGCAAAGAAGGAATTATAAATTGTATTTAAATATAATGTCATTTTATTCCTAGTAATATTCAAGGTACGCGAAACTCTTTTGTTCTAGCAACTGTTAGATCGACATTTACTACTTGTTAATGTACTCACCAGGTGTCCTGCTAACTGTAAACTGTCTGGCACGCATTTATTATTATCGTATATGCATTCATATATTTATTATTAATAATATTGTTGATTGTGTTTAAATATTGTACATTTGATTAAATTTACATTTAATTAACTTGTATAGTGACTAAGCGGAGTGTCATGTCAACTAATGTCTTATCACATGCTTTCACGTGACGAGACCAGCCAATGGGCTGAGATCAAAAGTTTACCTGAATAACCTTGTGTGTTAGCCAGTAGTTAGCATGTACAGCATATTGTGGTGCCTGAGAGAGGGAGAAACCTGTAGTCATTTTGTGGCTAGAGTGAACTTGTGGTAAAAATGACCATTTTCTTCAGATGGCAGCATGCATCAGTTGTGACAACTGCTACAACTATGCAGCACCAAGGA
The DNA here is from genome assembly GCA_028829895.1 of Sinotaia quadrata. Lineage (NCBI taxonomy): Eukaryota > Metazoa > Mollusca > Gastropoda > Architaenioglossa > Viviparidae > Sinotaia > Sinotaia quadrata. Next base: position 28,091,463 of record CM054181.1, read on the forward strand.
CACGATCCGTGGACTTACTCTAGTGGCAAAGAGTACCTTGTGTAGCCTATATCCACATCCAGCGTGTCAAACGCGGACTGAAGGAGAGGCCTGACATCTTTGCTCTCTACTGAACAACAAAGTCGGTAAACTTGCTGCTGTCACTGACATTCTTTCAACTAACATTTATTATTGGAATTATTCACGAGTTATATTTAAGAAAATCCACAACTCTAGTCATCTCGATGATTAGTAGAAAATTGACATTGTAATGTCATAATTATTGTTTCAATCATAGTCACACTTATAGCTAATCTTTATTCATTAATAAATCGTTTGTTACTAGAACAAAGACTAGGCTATTTTATTCACATTTTCTATCTTCTAAATAATCAGGATTGTTGGGTGGCTGGGGGCTAGAGCTGATAGACTATTGTCTGTCTTATATCTATTACATCATCCATAGTTAGTCTGAGGTCCAATCCTGAAATATGGACTCTGCCTGTAATTTTTCTTAATGCAGGGAGGGAAGTAATACATTCACACTAACTACCATTAATCGTGACCACCTCTACGCCAAGTGTAAAATACTATAAATAATAAAAGAGGAATAATGTTTAGCAATATCTTCCCACGCTTTATTATTATTTGTGCATAAGCTATCACTAGAAATCGATCTGATGGAACTTTTAGTTAGAAAAAAGAAAGAAAGAAAGAGAAAGAAAGAAAGAAAGAAAGAAAGAAAGAAAGAAAGAAAGAAAGAAAGAAAGAAAGAAAGAAAGAAAGAAAGAAAGAAAGAAAGAAAGAAAGAAATGTGCATGCCCGTAGATAGTTCGATTTGAATCAGACAGGTTTGAATTAAGAAATGAGTTAGCAGTCACTGTGGCTTATAAATATCGATAACGCCACTGAAAAAGTTTGAATTACTCAACAATGTACGTCAAACAGATCGTAGCAAAGGTCAAGTGAAAAGTTTGAATACTAAAACACTGTATATCAAACAACGATTCATATTGCAGACCTACTGAAAAGTTTGAATACTAAAAAACTACGTCAAATTCGTATTTGAGGTATCCAATTCTATCACAGGTAGGTCTACTGAAAAGTTTGAATATTAAAATACTGTGCGTCAGACACCGACTCGTATCATAGGCCTACATAAATGATGTGGCGCATTTCTTAATACTGAGTTTGGAATAGCTATTTGTCATTATCCTTCGCTTTACAGTGACTATGCCAGTAAACACAGTGTAGTAGTATTTATTTCAGCGTTACAAAAAATATATATCTTTCTAAAATCGTTAAATCATATTAACCGGTCAGATAAGATCACTCTGGGTGCGATTTCCAATCTCGATGTGTTATACCCCTTTCCCCTTTATGCTTCAAAAACTAACCAGAACACGATGTGTGTAAAGCCACTAAATAATTCATTGGTATAGTATGTGTGTGGAAATGGAGAATGTTAGGCCTACAGAAGGTGAGGGGTAGGGAGGAAAGGAAAAGAAGCACAATAAATTGAAATCAAATCCTTCCCCAAAACTTCACTGGCGTAATTTGCATGAACCAGAGGCATTGGAAAAATCAACCCCACCCACCCCATGTCTGGGGATCTTGATGGATTTGACAGAACTAAGTATTGAAATCGGAACAGCAAGTGAAGCAACATTTGTCGTAATAAATCAAAAGAAACTACGCCTAGCGCAAAGTTTAAGCGGAACTTCTGGATAGGCGGGGGCCACCAGTTTAAGGCAAATTACAAGAGCGTACACTGTGCTAAGACTTCCGAGTCGCAAGTGCATTCTCTTGTGCCCAGAGCACAGGGATTCAGCCTCGAAGGCGTCAGAAATAATCTGGGCGGTTTTACTCTCCTTTAGTGAAACAATATCCGAACTTGCGCGTGCGTGCGTGCGTGCGGGTGTGTGTGTGTGTGTGTGTGTGTGTGTGTGTGTGTGTGTGTGTGTGTGTGTGAAACGACCCTAACTTCCTCCGAAAAATAAAAGCAATAAACGGAGAAAAAAGAAGACAAAAAAAAAAAAAAGAAGAAGAAGAAGAAGACGAAAGTAAAAAAAGGGAAAAAAGCACTGGGAAAAGAAAAAGGTTTAAATATAAAACAAGTCAGAGGAAAGTTGTGGAAATAAACTGAGATAGATAGATAGATAGATAGGATGGACGGACGGACGGACGGATGGATAGATAGATAGATAGATAGATAGATAGATATTATCTTAACAGCTCCTATTGGCTGGTATTTTTTTTTAAATACACGATATGATGAAGCTGTAAAAAAAAAAAAAAAACATATTTCAAACAGGCATACACATGAATAGCTGACTAAATGTATTTACTGGGAAATATTTTTCTTTTTTAAAAACACTTAAACCATTAACTAGAGTAACGTCATTCGGTCATTTTGACTCAAAACAACAAACCTCTTTAGTCTTTCTATTCTGTACAACTCTGACCTCATTACTTAAAACCATTACTGAAAGAGTTAATTAAATTCAAGGTTAAGCATTATACGTTTTCATGAACTCTTTTAGCCTTTCTCTTAAGAGTTATGGCTTTATACAAACTCTGCATCATATATATATATATTTTACCGATCTAATAAGTGTTAATACATGTCAAGTCAGGTGTGTTGTTATTAACCCTTCAACCTTTCGTAGTGAACATGAGTTCTGCTGATTTGCTCTAATTTAAGTTCATTCTTTAAACTTTAACTGACTTAATCTGACTTCTATTGATTCGCTCCGATTCACGTTTAATTGCTCTTGCTTCAAAGTAACTTCCTCTATTTCTTCCGATTTTCTCTGAATTCTATTGATATTACTTATTTCTGCTGACTTGTTCGATTTCCACTGACTTCTTCTGACTTCAATTTGACTTCTTTGATTTCTATTGATGTCTTCTGACTTCCACTGACTTGCTCTGAATTCTGCTGATAATTCTGATTCTGAATTCTGCTAATAATTCACTTCCTTAGACGTCTTTTGACTACTGCTGATTTGTTCTGATTTCAATGACTTTTTCTGACTTCGAATTTTCTAAACTTTAATGGTTTGTCCTGATTTCCGTAACTTGTTCTCACTTTCAAAGTGATTTGCTTTGACTTCTGCAGACTTGTTCTGATGTTTATTATCTTTTGATTTCCGTTGATGTCTTCTGACTACTACAGATTTGCTCTGATTGCCACTAATGTTTCATCTCATCACTATCAATGACTCCTGGCATCTGCTGATATGCTTTTATTTCTGTTAATTCTTGTCTTCAATCTGACTTAATATAACGTATTTTCATTGGTTATGATTTGTGTTAAATTGTTTTCAATTAACTTCTATGTCTTCTTACTTCTGCTGACTTGTTCTGATTTCCGTTGATGTCTTCTGAATTCAATGTTATCTGCTCTGATTTATATTGTCTCACCATAATGTGATTGCGGTGGCTTCTGCTGACCTGCTTGCATTTAAATTGAAAGCTTCTGCTAAATTGTTCTGATTTCCGTTGATGTCTTCTGACTTCAGTTGACTCATTCAGATTTGCTGACTTCTGACTTACTCTGATTTTGCTCTGATATCTTTAACATGTTCTCATTTCATGTGATTTGCTCTGATTTCCACTGAAGTCTCCTGACTATCGTTCGCTTCTTCTGACTTCTGCTAATTGTATTCATATCCACTGACTTCTTATTACTTCAGCTTGACTGGTTCTGATTTACACCAACTTGCTCTGATTTATGCTATATTTTTCTTAAAGCTTTGTGATTTGCTCTGACTTTTATTGACTTGCTCTTATTTTCGTTCACGCCTTCTGGCTTCTGATTTCTGCTGACTTCTTCTAATATTCTGACTTCACTTGATTTGCTATGATTTCCGTAAACCTGCTTTTCATTTCAGTGTTACTTGCTCTGATATCTTGTTCTGATTTCTGCTGCCTTGCTATGACTTTTGCTGCCTTGCTCTTTTATATTCTAAAAGCAAGATATTTATCAAGAACATCTTCGATGTTTTTATTTTTATTACAGATGTCATGAAAAGAATGTCCCCATTTCAGGACAAAACATTTTAATCAGTAAAAATAGTATTCATAAAAATTTATTATAATAATAATTATGATGCCGAGGCGAATTATTAATTCATAACAAAGTAGACAGGGCTCCTTTGCACAGACTTACATAAAAGTACATTATTAATCTGTTTTCCTTGGCTGGAACGCTTCCATGCGTCTGAGTACGCATGCGTCATTTGTTTCTAGTTCGTTACTATACACAAAGGAAGACTGTTGTTTCTCCAACAGACTATTTCAAGATCTGGCATTAAAAATACCATATCACTACCGCATCTCTTTAATTAAAAATAAATATATGTATTATTCATGGTAAATTAAACACAGAATAGTGAGCGTTTTATGTTCCCGCCCTGTTTCAGAAATGCGTAAGCCGGCAAACAGAGCACAAATGAAACCCAATTTATGCCAACAGTTATTTCTTTGAAACTGAATGTAAGACGGGGAGAGAAAGAGAGAGAAACCAATAAGAAGAAATATTCCTTTCTTGTTAAATCTATCGGAACCAATAATTTAATGTCACCAGGATCAAATAACACAATATCCTTCCAAGATTAAAACTATTTTCTACAGACGTTAACATCCAGCCACGAAATAAGCAAATATAAGAAACTGGTGAATTAAGTAGAAATAATGGATCTATCCTATTATTCAGGAAATGCATTTCAATTGCACACTACATTAATTTTTTATTTACCAATGTGAGGGGGGTTGGGGTTGGGATTGAGAGGGCTTTGTTCAAGAGATTTGCCATTTTAAATAAAATTATGAATATTCCATTTAAAAAAGAAAACGCGAAGTTTTACATAACTGATTTAAGACAAAGCTGAAAAAAAATAACAATAACAAAAGTCAAAATACAGTCCATAAAATACTGACCGTAACAGAAACAGGCGGGAAAAAACATATATGAACATCTTATCTCATAAAAAAAATTATAAGTTCCATTTGTAAAGTGTTTTATAAAGAAGAAAAATATAAGAAATTTAGTTTAAAGCCTCCAAACTAAAAAATCTGGCACGTGAAATTCGTTCTCTGCCAAAGCATAGCAGGTTGCAAGATCGGGAACACTTGCATTCCTGATAAGAAAATCCTCGCAAGCAAAATGCTGGCACAATGGTAGAAAAGAAAACAGAACTAATACCCTGAGAGTAGTGTTCTCTCTCCTCAAAATGCAGGACTTATCTCCAGCAGAACAGTGCCCTTTCAAAAGTCTGCGCTCGGATCGAGATTAAAAGTGTTGGCCATACTCCTGGTGCCAGAGTAAGGTATTCCAAGAGCAGTCGGCAATGATGCCAGCAAGCATTATATAACACACTAAAAACAATCCGCAGATAAGAATAGAATAGTGGCATCGTCTTCGGGATCAGATACACGTATTCGGTTTTCTTTGCTGCTAAATATAGCCCCAGATAATTGTAACAGTGTTTATGTGAGAGCAAAAATAAAAAATAAAAAAGAAGATAACCGTCCAAAAGATGATTTTTTTTCTAAACATTAAATGGGTTGCGGTGGTTGTGATTATGCTGTTGTGGTAAATATGATAGTGGTGGTAGCAGTGTTAGGAAAAGATCACCCTATTCATAGACTCAAGGAAGAGCAAGAAATAATTGTTGTCTTGTGTGGTGGAGGAGTAAATTTGCCTATCCCTATTTCTAAACTTAATTCTTATATAAATTGTTAAATTGTCAAAGTGACCCGATCTTGGGTATTCTTTATGATAGTATTTTTTGTAAGTGTCAGAGTTGGAGTAAACAACTCAAATATGCTAGAAAATTGCTGATGCAATCGAAATCAGTTCCAACTGGATGAGTAGTTTTTTTTTCTGACTAATAGTCTCACACTTGTTCATAACAAACTCATCCAATGGAGATGGACTGAAAATTTCTTTGTTGAAGAAGTACTTTGAATTTAAACATAACTCGAGTCAGGTCATAAAGGCGATCGTTAGTTTATGGCAAATTAACTGACTAATAAATAAAGAATGGACTAAGAGTATTTTATATGTTTGCCATTGATCTATGATTTAAATTGGAGAATGCTTTATGTAATCGAACTATTATTTCTATGTTCATTAATTTAACTACATTGTACATTATACTTGTGAATTTTGATTAATGCTATATGTAATCGAACTGTTATTTCTATGTTCATTAATTTAACTACATTGTTCATTATACTTGTGAATTTTGATTAATGCTATATTTCTTATGTTGTGTGTGGCTAACGTAAATGTTGCAAGATTTTGTAAAGTGAGAATGTTTGTAAGAGAGAAAGGAGTTTAGAGATGAAATATGCCTGAATTTTAGTGCAGCCTTAATTTGACTTTTTGCAGAGAAGCATGCCTTTTTTTCCCTTTATTCCAAGCAACAGTGACCACTGTACTTGCTTGGTCACATTGATGTGTGAAACCAGCGTTGTCGTCGACTTATCAGTAAAATATGTTGCTCTAAATTGATTCCTGTGAATTCTCTTCAAGAACCAATACAGCAGAAATGGTGGCTTGAGTTTCATCTCAAGAATTAATGAAAATTATTTTGAATGTTCCTCTTGGTGTGTTGAATACTATACACGAAAATTCGAGACATTCCTCCTGAGATGCTTGATAGCGCATATGAAATTCAGGACGATTCTCTATGGTGTGCTTTATGAGCTCATTGAAGATTCTGGAACAGTTCACTGTCTAGAAGAGACACCAGGCCGTCGCCTGAATAAGAAAGACAGTGACTTGTAAACCGCATGACTGTGAAAACGTGCTGGCAACTGCCACCATCTTTGAAAAGATTATTTGCATTTGACTTTCATTATTTCTCTGAAACTCTATTCTCATTCCTGTGATGTTTGTTATCCATGAACTTGATTATATATTTATGTTGAATGTCTATGCTAGGATACACTGAATGATTGTCCAACGTTCATTCGAGCATTGTTGTGAAGTAATGTAAATGTAAACGCTCTTTGATTATATTCATACGTTGTATATTTGATCGTCGATTTAATAAATTTATTGACCTTCTTACACATATTAATAACCATATGTTTGAAAGACAGTGGGTGGATGGGGGGCTTGCTAAATATAGATTAAAAGATGGATTGCCTTCTCCTTTGATAAGAATAAGTTAAGTTTTCTACCTACGGAAATATTGAGTGACGGTAAATGTTTGTCTTAACGTCGTGGAAGAGAGAAAACGTTTACAGCATCCGCATATCCGCCAAATGAGATAAACGATTGTTGTCTTCTGGAGAATTGTTAATAACATAAATTGAGATTCTCATCACTTGTAAATATTTATGGATGATTAAATAATAATAATAATAATAATAATAATCGATAACAAAGATGCCGTTGGCGTCACATCTTGAAATTCTAGGACTTCTCTATTTCTTTATCTTATTAAAGCTATGAATGTGTATGCATGAGCAGTGGCAGTATTCATAGCGCAAGGACGAGTGAAACTGGCCAGTGGATCACTGGAGCGCAAGCCATATTGGAGTGGGTATTGGAGTGACCATAGGTGTTCAGTGGATGGCGGATCCTGAAAGGATGGCACGAGTGAGAGACCGATAGATCAGGGAGTTACATTAATCATAATACATCAATCAGCTAAACAAATGACGTAAGTATGATTAAACGCGTTGACGGTTTAACATGCATCCAGAGGAGTCATATAATCATGAATTCCAACCTGGCTACAGTATTTACTAAAAATATCGAGACAACATGGTTTCAGTGTACGTGAGTATCGTCGACATTCAGGGTTGGAGCTAAGCCTTAGATATGCGAGATGAGTCCCAAATGTGTTTTTCCATAACCTTGTGTACCCATTGAGAAACTTCCGTTAAAGATTAAAGCTTAGGCCAGAAAATAGTTGTTTACGAGTTCAGGGAAATTAAGTTAGATCACAGGTGAAGGTCACGCCCCAAACCGGATACTAACTACCCATGTATGGTCATTTGCGTACCGAGCAATGACGTAGTGCTAAGATGTTAGTTGACCTTCATTTCATTGACAAAATTGCCTGAATGAGTTAGCTCACGTTAGACACGCTGATCAAGAGATAGTGCCCACATGCCAGGGGTGATAAACTGCGTCCGCCGATGACTGTGCCTAAGAAAATACATATTGCCAGTCCTGAGTTTTACTCTCGATTCTAAACTGGACTTTGCAAATTGCTATATTTGATGTGGGAATTCCTTTGCCAAACACGAAGCCCATAACAAGTCACTGAGCGAGTGAAGCGAAGCGAACATTGTGCTGAATCCTTACTACAGCCCTGCTTGAACCGTGAGGGGTCGCCAATGTTACCACGTGCAGTCAGCATGCGTCGAAATGAACGACAACAAACTGTGTTCTCTGGACAATATCAAAGGTAAGTCATAGAACTATCAGGGATAGACTCTTAGGGTGTGGACTGTACAATTGACTTACCGGATCATGCCATATCACTTTATTATTCATGGAAATTGAATTGTTCATTTATTTTGGTTTTCAAAATAAATTTTATTGTTAATTTTCTTAATTGTTATCTCGCTATGTTATTACATAAGTGTATGTAATCGACCGGTAGAGATATGCTAACTGGGGGCTGAGCCAGAGATAACGGAATAAAGAATTTAAATGCTAATCTATAGACAAAGGGGAGATAACATTTTTGGCAAAGAAGTCAACTAACTTATCCGACTAAGCGCCGTGAACAATCAGGCTGAGATTGTGGCATTGAAAGGGAGATAAGTTTGGCAAGTCCGGCTGTCGCTAATGTTAGGAATTATCTAATAAATGTTGATAATTAGTGCCTGAATTAGGACAGGGTCGTTAAAGGAAAACCAGATATGTGACACCAAGGTTCCTTCTAATATTTTCCTGTGTGTGCAGAACTTTTTCCTGTGTGCGCGGAACTTTTTTCTGTGTGCACGGAACTTTTTCATGGACTAAGACTTCAGATAGACTATAGAATATTTTTACTGTTCTCTATGCAACCACCCCCCACACCCACCCACCCCCAAAAAAATTATTTTAAAAAACAAATCTAATGTAAATGTAATCGTAGTCAAACAACAATAATACTCTCGCCCCATTATAGTCTGCTATATATACCAGTCTATTGCTCTATCATTCCAGATAATCATACTATGGTAATCATTATTGTCAATGATGATAAAATTCATTTATATATGAGTCTGAAATAGTTTTGTGTTTTTTTTTTAATCTGATCTCAATTGTTTACTATTACTGTTACAGTATTATCCTGTTCTGCGCACAATAAATTAATGTACGTATTTTTCTTCTTACACAAATTTTATAAGTTTCAGTTCCTGCTCATGATTTTAATGTGCCTCCTAACGAATTTTCAAGTGATCAGTAATTAAATTACAATCTTTCACGTTCACTGAAAGACTTACACAGGTCACTAGACCCCATTGAGTTTTTTCTGACAACTCAGAGATACTGCTATTTGGGGGACTAAGTGCCAGGGATAAAAACTGCTAGGGCTACTAACACTCCAATTGCTGCTACTTGAAACTCACTTGGCATAAACGCTAAACTCATATGATACATACATAGCTTCTTATTTATTTACTTCTATAATAATGACAGTGCTTTTTTCCCTCCAAACTGCCCTTATCTGAGTAAATGCGATTGACTAGCAATTGGATATAGTTGGTGAAATGTTCCCCCAAAAAAGTGTATATAATTTTGAAAAGTAACTGTTGCGGACGCCATCTAGACAAATCGGCGCACTTGTGTCGGTCAAGGTCAAATGAGAGAATGAGAGAATATAAAGAACAATTGTTTCTAGTTTCATTCCTGTGTTAGATGTCCGTGTAGGAGTATGTGAGCGAGAGGTTTATTTATGCATATCTTGCAATGTAACATATTAACCATATTCCAAAACGAGTATGTAAGCGAGAGGTTTATTTATGCATATCTTTCGTGTAACATATTAACCACATTCCAGAATGAAACTGAAGTGTTTTCGTCTACCATTCCTATTCCGCCCTTTTAGCCGAGAGCCAGCTCAACCCAACCGCGCAGTCACAAGAAATGAAAGGTGACTACTGTTATCTTTGGTGAATGAAGAGAGAGAGGTGGGAGGGTGTTTCTCAAAGAGCACATATTCGTAGGTCGACACTATTCACGAGTACATTTTCGTATGCTGACATAACTGAAGGGTACATCTACCTAGACTGATATTATATACAAGTACATTTACGTAGGCTGATATTTTTTACGAGTATCTTTACGTAGGCTAACATTGCATGTGAGTAGATTTACAAATGCAAAAATTATTTACGAGTATAAAACGACATTACTTACAAATACATTTACGTACACTGACCTTATTCGCGAGTATATTTACGTAGACTGACATTATTTACAAGTAAATTTACGCGGGATGACACTACTTACGAGTACATTTACATAGATTGGCATTATTTACGAGTACATTTATGCAGGCTGACATTACTTACGAGTACATTTATGCAGACTGACATTACTTACGAGTACATATTCGTAGGTCGACATTACTTACGAGAACATTTACATAGGTTGGCATTGTTTATGAGTACATTTATGCAGACTGACATTACTTATGAGTACATTTTCGTAGGTTGACATTACTTACGAGAACATTTAAGTAGGTTGATATTACACACGAGAACATAATTCGTAGGCTGACATTACTTACGAATACATTTATGTAGGCTGGCTGACATTACTTACGAGTACATATTCACTTGTTAGAGATAAAAGCACATCATAATTTTATATCAGATTCGTGTAAGAGCATTGTCAGACTTTGAATGTGCTGTGCTCAGAATATGTTTTGTGATGTAAATATAATAAAAGATTTTGTGTTATCATATTCCGTCTTCTTTTCATTCGTTCAACTGTGTAGTAAGTAGGAACGCTTCTAAAACTCTCTATATACACCATCCAGATATGACCTCGCGACAACTAATAATAGCGTACTATACCGTTAAATACTTTTTTTTTTTAAAGCGCAAACAAACAACAACCGTCGGTTCATTTACAAGCGAATATACCAATAAACGAAGTGTGAAATGAAGTTTAGTACAAATGTTAACATCAAATCAATAGTGCAAATGCCATCAACATCAAATCAAAACTATGAGTGTGGACCTTGTTTGTCTGAAGGAACAGCAGATTTACTTATTCAAATCACTGTGAGGTTATTTTGTGATTTTACACCTGTGATCCAAGTTTACAGGGATCAGCAGATTGAAGTGATTAATATCAGTGTGAGGATTTTTGCTATTTTATAATTGTGGGTTGTGCTTGCCTGAAGGAACAGCAAATGTACATATTTCAAATCAGTGTGAAGTTGTTTTGTTATTTTATAATTGTGGGTTTTGCTTGCCTGAAGGAGCAGCACATGTATGTATTTCAAATCAGTGCGAAGTTTTCCTATCTATAACTGTGAGCCAAGTTTACTCGAAGGTTTACGGCTTTTGTTTTATTTTGTTAAGTGTAAAGTTTACCTGGAGGTTTGCTTTTTTGTTTGGTTTTGCTACGTGTAAAGTTTTGTATTCTTATAGGACAGTACGGGCCAACTTTACCTGAAGCTTTACGGTTTTGTTTTGTTTTAATGGGCGTGAGGTTCGTTTTGACAGCTATGGCCATGTTTGACCTGAAGATTTACGAGTTGGTTCTGTTTTAATAGGCGTGAAGTTTTTGATTTCTATTTGAGAGATATGGGCCAAGTTTATTTGAAGGTTTATGGTTTTGTTTTGATTTAATAAGCGTGGAGTTCTGTATTCCTATTTGACAGGTTTACCTAAAATAACAGGACATCCAGTGTCAGGCAGGTTAGCTCGAGTGAGATTAGAAATCAAATGCAGAAAAGGAAATGAAAAAAGAAAAAATTTAAGAAAACATATTAGTGTTGTGCGTGCGTTGATAATATGTGTTTGATTGCGTGTATGTATAAATATATATGCATAAGGATAACTATGTGCATATGTGTTTTGGTCAGTATAATTATGTACATGCATATGTTTGTGTGTATGTTAATGTGTATGTGGTTGTATGTGTGCGTTCATGACTATTTTTGTATATATATATGTGCACTTTGTTCGTTGTTCGTGTGTGTGTGAGTGCGTGCGTGTATGTGTTCAACCTATTTGCGAACAATAAGCCATTCTGTAAGACAGTCAAAAACTGACATATTTTTTTTCTTTTCTGTGGGGTGTGATGTCAGCAACTGACTACAAACTGCACTATCGTCAGAAAAAAACAATAACAGATATTAAAAACCTTATTGTATAGTGCGGTCGACTTTCATGCAGGTATAGATGTATTTTTTAAAATTTCTGTGTAGGATATTATTGGTTGACACCATTCAGTTGACTTCCTACATAATGTTGTCATTTCGATAAGCCCCAACGATTTACACGATATTCTGTTTTTGTTTATTTACTTTTTGTTTCGTAAATGTATATTAAAAAGCTTCAAAGACAGAAGCTGCCAAAGTATTTAACAAGTACTTGATTCTACAAAAGGAATACGGTATTTCACTAAACCAATTATAATTATCGGCCCTCACATTACTTCACCATGGAGCCCACTCTAGCCGGATATGATACCTCCACCATAGACGGGTTAATTCAAGAAGTTTTCCATCGCGACACACTTAACTAATAGTGGCCGGTGAGAGAAGAAACCGCCAAAGACTATAATTATATTTGTACAACCACTCGGACAACTGGCCGCTTGCGTTGTAAATTCGCGTTGTTTCCCTTCTTTTCGCAATAGTGAACAAATGACCCGAACAAAAATGGCGATTGGCGTGCTGTTAAAAAAAGAAAATACTACATAAACTCAACACACGATAAGCGGATTGCACCCAGTAAATGAATAAGCGTGTGACGTGCATATCAGAAGGGACTTCAGTTCGTAATCTTTTTATCAAGCGACGCAACAATTTGCTGACACTCCGAGCAACCTCAAGATCCACTTTAATTACGCCTGTGCTATAACCCCTCCCCTCAACACCATTACCACCCTCTTCACTGAGAGTACTAAGAGCGGTTACATGCACATACTTACAGAGTCAAGGTGCGCCTCTAATGAAGGCACGCCAGCTGTGCCACAGGGGCTCCGAAAACTGACGCGGCGCTTCTCACAACCAATCGCACCTGAAGAACAGCGCATTGCTGACACGTGACAGGTTTCCTCGCGCAGGGCGTCGGCGTTTGGCTATCGAACCGCTATGCTGCCTTTAAAAATTGCATCAAAAATAATGTTCTGCCCACGTTCTTTTGATTTGGGGAAAATACACATTTCTATTTTTACCACGTCAGACATGCCTCACAAGCAGGCCCAGAAAATATCAAACTGAATTCTTGCTGTTTTTTATTTAATCAAGCGACTTCAAATCCTGTTTGCTAAAGGCTGAGGAAGTAACGGTTAAATTACACGAATAACAATGTTTTATCAAACTTAGTTTATGCGTGTTTAACTTAGAATGTATCTTAGAATTTCAAAGGATTGCAAAAAGAATACGACTAACGCAAGACCAACACAACAGAGGACAAACACTCACACATCCTGTTCGCACAAATTGACAAATTAGCATTTCATCTGGGCTTTGGGGAATCAACCACAAAAGGCACGACCTTGCATTGTGTAAGCCAACCAATCAAAAATTCTCTCCCCCCCCCCTCCTTCTCCTATCTGTCATTAAACTTACTAATTACAATCTTCTTTAAGGGGAGAAAGATGGTGAAAATTATTGAAGACGTGCAAAATCTACATTTTGAACACATATAAGCCCAAATGGTGTGTAGTATGATCAATTTTTCCTTCCAGACAGAGAAAAATAACATAACAAATCCCACATATGCACACAAACAAACTATATTTTAAATCAAACTTACAAGCAATGAACACAAAGGATTAAGCAAAATATAATAACTGATCTAGTTTAAGCTTATAACGTAAATACACTCGTAACTCAATTGCCACACTAAATGTGAGTGCCTCATTTGCCATACCAAATAATAGTGCCTCAGTTGCCACACCAAACATGAGTATCTCAATTGCTAAATGCATACAGGACGACACCGTCAAATTACAGTCTTTATAGCAGTTATCACTTAACTAAGCTAAGACGCATAAACTTGCAACTGTATATCTCTAGTGTGGAACTTCTCAGCAGTGTCTTTTCCCCAAAATATGTAGCGCCATTTAAATTACATTAACTCACTCTCTCCCACACTCTCTCACTCACTTCAACAACTGCCTTCACGTGCTCTACGATGGATTGAGAGATCTAGGTCTCGAGAGATAATAAAGAAATATAATTTAGACACAGATCAGGTAAACAG